>CATIWR010056135.1:0-40918 GCA_949677035.1 Omphalea diandra | reverse complement strand
TAATAATTATTATTTAATTAATTTTATATGAAATTAAAATTTATATAATGATAAATATAATGTTAATACGAATAAATTCTAAAATTATTTTTATATTTGAAATGTTAAAAAAATATATTTATAGATTGATTTATATTTTTTTCAAATATTAAAATGTAACAAAAATATTTTAAATATATTTTTTAAATTTTGAAATATTACCTGGGAATTGCCGAGTGAAAATGAGAACAAATTAAGCAACTTTGATTCGGTAGGTTCAGTTCGATTTTTTGCCAAATTTTAATAAACCAAATTTTTATTCTTAAAATCGAACCGAACCAAAATTTTTTAAAAAACTGAATTAAACTACCTGATTAAACTGAAATTTATGTGTTTATAAACTGAACTGAATCGATCTTATAAAAGGTTCAGTTCGGTTCGGATTGTTTCAATTAAATTACATATATTTTAAATTTGGTTCAATTCAAATGGATTTGATTTATTAATTACTTCAGTTAATTCAATTGTTTTTGTTTTCTATATAAAAAACCGAACCAAAAATCTAAAACCGAATTTTTTAAAAAGTATAACTGAATAAACTAATTTTATTACGGGATTAAACCGAACCGAACTGAACCAGCTCGGTTCGGTCGGTTTTCGGTTTGGTTCGATTTTTGCTTCGATTCTATAATTTTTTACACTGTCCAGGGGCAGGATGGTCATTTCTGTAAAATCTCTTCTTTCTTCCATAATTTCTCTCCATTTTGAGGAGAAAATGTAAGAGGTAAAATTTGTGTTATTTTCCTTCTCCCTCCCATTTTCCTCCCCTTCTCAATCAGAGTATTTTATTTTTTCTCTTTTATTTTCCTCTCTTATTTTTCTCTTCCATTATTTTACTCTCTCCCAGTCACAAGCTATTAAGGAAAAAAAAATAATAATAATAAATAAAGGATGCGTCTGATAAAGAATGAAGTGGGTAGAAGGAGGACTAGGAGAGAAATTGCCGTCAAAGAGGTAGCAAATAAAGAAAATTTTCCATGGGGATGAAGCATAGAAGAAATTTTAAAATTCGAAACCCACGCTATAGCTACAGTTGTAGGTAGCTGTAGGGTGATGCAGAGTCGCGACAAGCCTATAGATTAGACCATTAGAAACCTACGACCACCATGTGAACAGAATATTACCACATTGAAAACTTTAAAGCTATCGAAGAACGAACAGTGATGGGAAATTTCAGACGTATCTTCCAATTCATGTGGCCATTTGTACCTTGTCTGCTTCAACATAACATGGCACACATACATAAAAGAAAAGGCCGAACCGTTAAAAAGATGGCAAGCAATGGAACAGTCCATTTCTCAAGAAAAATATAGAAAATAGAACAGCAAGCAAGAAATTAATAAAGACCCAATTCCCCTTTCACGTCCATGCCCACTTCTACAAAAATTGAGAAAATAAAAAAATAATGATATTTTTCTTTTCTTTTCTTTTGTCTAAAGTCTAAGAGGTAATGCATAATGCACTATGTCCATTATTTATCATTATTTGATTCCTAAGTCAGCTGAAAAATATATTTCATAATTTTATTTTTTCATTGTATTAAGCTTTTTGGACTCCATCGTATGTCTTCTTTATGTTTTCAAGAATATATATTAGCATACTATCACAAGTAGGTTTTAGTGGCCTTGTCCTATAGCTGGCCCGGCTTTTGGTATGAAATTTCTTAATATTAGTTCAATCCTTTTATTGTTTAATGTCATAATTAAACATATAGAGTATGAAATTAGTCTTTAATTATATTTAGTTTTTTAACTTTTTTTTTGAACCAAAAGGAGAAAATTATTGAATTAAATCAGACATAATAACATAAAAAAAGAGAGTGGAGGCCTGGAGACGCCACTCTCGTGCTCAGACGAAGAACCAGAAGCTCTAGTGAGAATATGAGGAGCCTGATTCGCTGAAGGGCAAATAAAAACAACTCTGCAGTTATTAATTTGATGGAGCAGAGCTTTACAGTCCTGGATGATAACACCCATATACGGATGGTCAACGCTATTTCCTCCAAGTGCCTGAACAAGACCCAATGAATTCGTTTCCATATCAACGTCTGATTGCCGGATTTAGTTTATTTTTTTAATTTAGCAGTTATTTGATAACATAATTTAATATTTAAGATTAATATTTTAAATATTTAATTTTTAACTTTATTTAATAACATTATTTATTTATTATTAAAAATATTCAGTTTAATTAAAACTTTCTTAAAATAATAAGTCAAAAGTTTTAAGTTAAAATTATCAGTTAATAGACTCAACCAATAAAAATTAAAATATTTTTTTTAACATGACCGTATATACTTTTCATAACTCAACAAACTCTCTTTCAAAAATAAAATCTATCTAATATTTATTTAATTATTATAATTATCAAACTAATTAATTAGATTCAACACTTAATTTTCAGTTCATACCAAATAACTATACAATTAAAAAGTTTTAGCATTTAAATCATTCAGTACTTAAAATTTAACTATTAAATTTTCAACACTTAATTTTCAATTTTACCAAAAACTACCTTAGTTATTAATTTGAAGATTCAAAATTTACGATTGTCATTAACTTAGTCATTATGTTTAGTTCGTCTGTTTAGTGTCTTTTTACTCATCTTCTTCCTTTCTCATGTATTATTACAATAAAAAAATTAAAAAAAAATACCTAACACTTTCCTTTTGTCATGTGGGTTGGAAAACTGGGGAGAGCAAGTCATGTGTTTGTAGAGAGCAAGAATGGTGCAAGCAGTTGGTGATACAGATACAGTATTCTGAAAAGACAAACAACGTAGTACTATCAATACACACATTTATTTTGTGTTTTTTCTTCCCTCATGCTTTGCTTTAGCAGTGGCAGTTACCGACAGTTTCGCGTTGGCGCCGCTAGGTATGCTTCCCAAGAAACCGATGAAGTTACGAGTGGCCACTTGTGTGGGCACGCATTTTCAATATCTTACGTTAAATGGATCAATCACATTAAAAATATTTAAAATTTTAAAAAATATTAATCAAATGAATCCAAATTAAAATAATAATTCAAAATAATATCAATTATTAAATTTTATTTGATCTGAATAACTAAATCAATTTTAGCCATTATTCATTATATATATATATATACTCTATTTTTTATAAATTTAGTTAAAAAAATTTAAAATATCTAAATACCTAAATTGAATTGGATTAATTTATTAATTTCGAATATTTAAATCATATCAATTCAAAATTATTTTAATAAGAGATAAATATGTTCTCATTTTGTTTCGGTATTGATTTCTTCATGTTTTAAATATGCAATTTTTTATCTAATTTCAAATAACTTGTCTAAAACCAAATCCAATAATCTCTAGTGGCCACTAATTCACAAAAATTAAAGAAAATGATAAAAGTAAATTAATTTGATTAGTTTGATTCAATTTAAATATAAATTTAATTCAATTTGATTTTTTTTCAAAAAATTTTAATTATTCCTATTCAGTTCGATTTTTAGATAAAAATTTTAATTAATTCAAATCAAACTTAATTTATTTAAAATTAAATTAGATTAGATTGAACTTATATTAAATCAAATCAAGATCATTCAATCTTATTTAAAAATCAGTATTTATATTAAAATACATAAAAAAAATATTCTAAAAATATTTTAAAATACATTATGAGAACTATTATTTATATTAAACATATTTTTTAGAAAAATCAATTCAGGTTGATTAAAACTATGATTAAACCAAGCTAAATCAGTTTGATTTATAAATTTATTCAATTTAATTTAATTTATATTTTAAATTTTAATTTCTTTATTTTAACCAATTCCAATTCAATTTAAAATGAATATCCACTCTAGCTGAACTGACTAAATAATCTGCTTTGTCAAACGTAAGATTGGGCCTCTGTATCGATCACAAGGGAAGGTTGGGCCACAGAAATGGTGCACCTCCACCACCATTTCCCTTTTTTTTTTTTTAATCATCTGCTTTATTAAAGCAATAAACTAGAGTTGCAGTGAACATTTGATATTTAATAAGCCCTATAATGATCACAAAGAGTCACAAATTGAATATTATTTAGCTGTGATTATTATTCATTAAGGCTACTTTGATTATTCTCGTGTGCTGCTTTTGTCTTAGTTTATTGTAAACGTATGGCTTTTGTGCAGATTAGCCCGAATCCACTCAGAGGAACTTATATATGCCAAAAATAATTCAGAATCTTCATTATTTTTCAATAATCAAAAGGTGTTTGATAATTTTTAGGTGAAAGACAAAGTGATATTGTATATTTTACCATCCAATTTTCACCCAAAAAATAAAAATCTCTCTTAAGAGAGAAATATTTTTAATGTGAATTCTACTGTTTCGTGTAAGTAGCTGCTAAATAGCCTAAACTTGATGTATTTTTATTCTTAAAATAAATAAATGTTTGATACATGGCATTATTAGAAATTCTTGTCACCGAAAATGCTTCATTTGTAACAAGCAATTTTGAGCAGATTCTATTAAGTGATTATACCGTCACAAGGAAAATTCTTGTGATAATTTTAAAACTTTAAAGATAACATAGAAGAAATTGCCACTAATTATATTGCTTAAATTAAGACATGATAAATATTACAATAGTTAAATTATCATTGTGATAAAAAAAATATTATTGGTAATAAATATTATTGTCACATAAAATATTGAAAAAAAAATTTCTTATATTAGACATATAAATTATCTTATATACTTATCAATAATATAGTACACATAAAATAACTACCTAAAACTATTTAATAAATTTATCATTATACTTTTTTTCGAAGATATTTTTATATGATGTACATGTAATTATTCTATTAGTTAAGTATATATAGCCAACGCAGGTAAAATCTTTTCTTAATTATTTGAGATATGAGACTAGTTTAAACTTGTCAATTTACAATTGTAACGTTCTTGAGTTGTCACTAAGTTTTAAGGAAAATTTTTGTGACTGCTATTGAAAACTTATAACCATTTCTTCAAAGATAAAAGCCTCTTTTTTAAGAAAAAATATAGTGAAATATCATATATCCATCTGTTTATTTTTTAATGTCAACTCAAGTTCCCTCCCTTTCAAAATTTTCCACAGTTGAGTCTCCCCAACCCTGAAAGGATACAATTTAAGTAAACCACATCAAATGAAATGTTAAAAAAAAAAAAAAAAAAAAGAAGCACAGATTAAAATTGTAAATGTGAAAAAAAAAAAAAACAAAGGCACAGATTAAAATCGTCATTTAATGGAATTTGAATGTTGGGTTGTTGTGGATAAGTTGTTTCAAATGCAAAATCGTATATATTTTCTCGGCTTTGAATTGCATTTGACACCATTTCTTTGCATTAACAATGGTGATTAATTAATTAGTATTTAGCTGGGTTAATTTCACCCATTGTCCGTCAACAATGAAGTTATCTATGCAAATGTTTCTAAATAGAAAAGTGTATTGCAAAAATCATTAAATTAGTCAACGGTTAATATAAAAGTCCTTTTGGCAGCAAAAGTGATCCGAGATATCATATCACCACCACACATACTGTATTTTAAATTTAAAAAACACATCTTTGTATAGGATTTCAAATTAAAAAAATACATCTACCCCATTCTTTTCCTCAAGTTATGAAACTTCCTCCACAATCCAAACCCAAGTAAACAACACAAACAACAAATTCAACAAAACAAAAGATTCAAAGCAAAGAAACACAAGAAAATCGAGGCATAAATCTAGATTTAGTTGTGCGTTCTCTTTTCTCAACCTCTCGTTCTCCTCCATAAGCTCTGTGCCATACTAAGTTCGTCATACAAAGAATAGGAGCAACAACAACAACTTGTACCATTGTCATAGCCATAACCAGTGATGAACTCGACAAAACCCCTTTTCGACATCGACATCACCAAGTCATGGCTTGCACATAACCCAAATTGTAAATCTCGACATCAACATTGACATTGAATGATGCATTGATATCATTCCCAAACAAATCAAATGGAAATGTGTTTGTTGTCAAGTGTCAATACCCAAATACTCTAAAGGGGATTATTATGTTGGGTGGTGTTTGAATGGAAAAGTGTTTGTTATCAGCTATAACAACTCTCTCTCCTCAGACATGGACCAGACCAAACTCAAAGATAGGTCTAATTTAGCGGGAAACCTTCATGTACAGGGACCAGGGACCGATGGTAGTTCTGGTGGTGCATAGGGGACCCGTGGTGGTGTGTCAACTTCGAATCCATAGGTGTTGTCAGAGTTCAAGAGAGGATCCACCTAACAAGTCATTCAACTCTTTTATTGTTTGAATTATCAAGATCGAGCTAACTTGTCATCGACATGTCAAACATTTAGATTGTTAGATTCCTCCCTTTGTTTGTGGGATTCATTTGATCTTCATCCCACAAGTTTGATATTGAGGTAGCAAAGTCACTAAAATCTTGATCTAAGAATCTCTAGAAGTTTAGGTTTCGAGGGGCTGAGTCAATTGAGGCAATAATTAGTCTTCAAGGAAGGGGGCTTCGAGAAATTAATGGTGATTTTCGTTGGGATATTACAGATTTTGCAATTTTAGTTAAACCAGCTTGACATGAGATGCTTGAGAATCTCCAATTTGGACCAAATGCATCAATCTAGAAACTGTCAAAAGACTTTCAGTTCATGGAAGTAAGGGGATTAAGGAGAGTTTTGTAATTTGAGAAAAATAATGGGGTAGATGTGTTTTTTTAATTTAAAATATTATATACATGGTGGTGATGTGACATATCATACCATTTTTTTTTAAAAGGAGTTTTTTGTTAATTGTTGCCTAGTTTAATGATTTTTGTGATACTCTTTTATGTTTAAGGACAATTATATAGATTACCTCATTATTGAAGGACGATAGGTGAAATTAACCTCTGTTTAGCCTTCTTTAAATATCTGATGTATGGTGTGTGAGATATTCTGATAGAACTATAAAATTAGATATCAAAGAACATAAACCATTAATGTGACTAGCCATTAATCTATTCTATAAAATAATTTCACGAAAATATTAATAATTATAATCACTATTTTAATATATATACCTATAAACTTTTAACCTAATTAAATTAACCATACAATTGAAAATTAACATTATTTCGCTAATTCGTATGCTCTTAAGTTGTAACATAGCCTATAAAAAAGCAAAGCCTTTTTCATCGGCTTTTCTCGCACCAATAGCACCACACATTTTTGCTACTCAATATGCAAAAAGCAAAAGCAATATACTAATATTTATATTATTATCAGCAGCCAAACCAAGTCCAAACATATTTAGACAAAATTTCTAATTTTATTTGAATTTGGAATCAATAAAACCAATTTTTCTTATTTTACTGCAAAAACTTTTTTATTGTTAATTCTGTTTTTAATTTTCTTTGGACATGACTTTTGCATATCTCCACCTTTAAGTCGAAAAGAAATTAGTCTTCATAATTTTTGCAAATGTTAATTTTAGCTTGGATACTCTTTGTACTCTACATTATAAATCTTACTAATTGATTCAACATGTTTACCTCTAACCAATGTGTTATCAATTGATCTATAAAAATTTCTTGATCAAAGATTTTATCCTTCAGGATTATAAAAGTACCACTACTAACTCTCATAACTTCATCTCCAATGGAGCATTTATATACAACCCAATGAATCTAATCTATTCAAGTCATTTAAATGTCTTCTAAATTTAGAAATATGTCTTATATCACCTAAAGTCTTAACTTTGTTATCATGTATTTTCAAAATACCAATGCCTTCAACGTCATTCCTCTCACCATTTTGCTAGCATTGTAATTTTTCTTTTTTTGCTTCAGATGAATCAAAATATTCTCTTTTGGACCAAATATAAAAATGACAAGTAGAATCTACTAACCACGTATTATATAATAGATCTTTTATCTCTTTCTTACCATTATATTTGTCATCTTCAATTGTCATTGCAACAGTTTCATTTTTCCATGACTTTGTTTAAAATTATTTGAACTCCACAAGATTTTTCTTCATCTTCATGTTGTTAGGACGGTGGGTATGACAGAAATCAAGGTTTTGAGGCTCCACTTATTACGACTTATTGTAGGATTATGGCAGTATTCCTACATGATACAATAAAGTCAGGAGACTAGAAGGCGACAATCCTGAAAGCCTCCTTTTAGAAATTTTTGTTAGACTGGAAACTAGAAAGAGTAGGATTGAGAGCAAATAGAGAGAGAAGTTGTCTTTGGCCACCCTTTTCCGATTGCTTGGAGAGAGAAAAAAAATGATTGTTGGAGGCAGATGTTTTGACACCCTTCAGACAACATAGTCTAAATTTAAATTTTATCAACTGTCAAAGTCAACTATGATTTATTTATTTAATCTAAAAATTAAAAATAAAATTATTCATATTTATGACACACGCACGTGCCCAAATGCCAAGTGTCATCATTAGATCAATTATATAGTTGTATATATAATTATTTTATTAAAGACAATTTTTGAACTAAATTTGGCGACAATTTGATCTCCCTGTACTGTTTTCTCCATCTTTCAATTTAATTTGAAAATCACAGAGATAAGTCTTGGTGTTACCTTTTGTGGATTGGGACAATCATGAGCTAGGTGATCCTTCTGCCCACAATTGTCTCACTTCATTTTGGCTACATCTCTTTTGATAGCAAGCTAACCTTTTTGGGTGGGTTTGATAATCTTGCCTTGTTAAGGCCTAGAGTTCTTTCCTTGCTTGTCTTTCACTCCTTGTTTATCCCTGCCTTTGCCTTTAAACTTGTTCACAGGCTTATCGGGTCCCTGAGCCATTAAAGGCCTTAAGGTGGTTAGCTTTAATGTGCTCAGCCTTCTAGCTCCAGATGATGAAAAATATCATCAAAAGTCTTGATGTTCTCACCATGAGTCATCAACTATTTCATTTAGGCCCACTCAGGATCTATTTAACTAGTCTTCAAATCCCTAATCATGTCTCATAAGCATAAAGATGTTCAGTCATAATATAATTAGGTTGTTTGGTGTACTCCTGAAATTTCAAATTCAAGGCATGCAACCTCATAGTAGAGGTCTGACCATACTTAATTTTGAGCTGATCCCATATAGACTTAGCAGTAGAGAAATTCTCAAATTTCCAGATTAGGTCATTTTTTCATCTAATCAATATAGTGAAGCATCCACAATAATCTTCCTACACCATATATTATAATTTTGTTCATCTAACTTTTCTCCACTATTGATATCAACATTTACGACTTTTAAGACCAGTTCTACATTTTTAAGCAACGAAATTTGGACAATAGGCAACTATGTATTATCCTATTATGTTAAAAAACAATTAAAGATAATATTTTTTTCTCGCATAATGAAATTGCAAATTTTGCTAGGCCCATAATCATCTCGCATTAAGAAATAATTAAATCTAATTATTTTCACTAATTATAGAATAAATTCCTTTTGTCGGTCGAAAGGAGAAGTATTAATTATAAGGCCAAAAATTACAAGAGAAAAAAAAAAGGTTTGATGAGTTCAAGGGGCGAGGTGGATACCCAATCAAAAGGGAGAACTAGTTTTGAACTAAGCCAGTCATACATAGAACTAGTTTATAATATTAGAATCAATCCTAAGATATATGCATATATCTATAATCCATTCATACACTTAAAAAATAAATTGCAACAGAAATTAATATAAAAAATTCAAAAGTGAGAGTAAAATAGAAACAACCTCAGTTACAAGGTTTTTTTTTTTTTTTTTAATGAAAAATATAACATAAAAAGAATAATTACATCGCATTGGAAAAGCTACCATAACAATTATACTTTAGTCAAAATAATTTGAGGATGCCCTTTTACCTATATTTTTGCAAATATTAATTGATTAAGGGAATAAATATATATGACACCATCTATGGCAAATTAATTCAACCAAAATGAGTTGAAACAGAATATGCTCGATTGGCCATAAAGAAATATGAATTAAGCATATATTAAATAAAAATAATATGAAATACAAAGCATTTTAATTTAACAAATAAAAATATATATTATATATGCACATTATGTATATAATAAATATCAATTTAATTTTCTAAAGTATTTTCTAATTTTCCATAAAAATAACAATATTAGGTACAAATCATTAAAATTATTTTAGAATTTAAAAATGCCAAAGGTAGAGTAAACTATCTTAATATTCAAATACTCATAAAAGCTAATAAATTAAGAAAAATTGGATTTTCTCTTAGTTAAAAAATAGAATTAATAAAATATTTAGCAGCAAAAATATCAAATAAATCTCTGAATTTATCTCAAAGTGACAATAAAAGACAAAATGAACTTTTCAGTCAAATTTACCATTGAATTTGTATTATTTCTCATAAAAGTTCATTTAAATCAAAATTGTTTCCGATCTTATATTATTCCGTCATAAAAGTTCAAACTACTAGCTGAAAAAAATACATGTGTTATAAATGCAATTTCAGAAAACTGAGTTCATATGTACTTTAATAAAAACACAACTTCTTCTAAATCCCTAAATTTTTAAATCCTCAAATCCCAAAAGCATAGTTTTACTTTGACAATAAAATTTTATTAATTGAAGAATGTGAAAGAATTACATTTTCGTAGAGTATTAATTCTACTTGTTTATCTAATTACAGCATATATAAGAAAAAAATGAGTTAAACAAGAGTATAATTATGTGCAAAAGTACTACTAAAATTTTTTATTATATAATTTAATAAACTATATTTTTTAAAAAATAATTAAAAAATATTTGTCTTTTGAAAAATTCTTGAGGGATAAGTAGTTCCTGCAGAAGCATCGACAGAAGGAAAATTCTTCTCATTAGGTTTTATGATAAAATAATACAAAATCGAAAATAATTTTGACAAAAAATGACTTTTATGACTAATTAATATAATATCAGAGATAATTTTGATAAAATAATATAAGTTTATAAATAAAATTAACAAAAAAATTCGTTTTATTCTTTATTATCACTTGGGATAAGTCTAGAGACTTATTTAGTACTTTAACCCTAAGTTGGCCATCACAACTCTTACCAGAGACGAGTGATGTATGGGCTGCCTTCCGACAATATTTTGGACATCATACTTGTCAATGGTATTTGATAAAATTAAAAATTAAGTGTTAAAAATTAAAAATTAAATAATTTTTATATTGAAACTCTAAGAATTAAATAATTTTAATGTTAAAAATTTTAAAAGCTAAATATTCATTAGATAGATGTTAAATTCTCAAAAAAATATCAAATCTAAAAGATACGTTTCTAATAAGATAACTATATATTTTATAATAAATTATCATTTAATTGATATTGTGAGACTTACCGCAATAATTGATTCGGCTAGATTTTTTGGGATTGGAATGATTAGCTCGGGTGTTTTTAGTTTGGTTCCTACAGGATAACAACGGGTATTAGAAGCTCACTTTAATACAAAAGTCAATGATTTGCTGAAAATGTAAAAGTTAGTGAATGTAAAGTATGAAAAATATGTGATGGTGATCCTTATATAAGGGCTAGAGTGGTCTATTTTCTTGTGAGAGCAAAACTCAGATTCTTTCTTGATTAGGAGTGTTCTCTCTCAATGAGAGTTAATTTCCTTATTAGGGATATCATTTTTTGATTATGATGATTATGCAATTCATATATCTTTGACACATGTCCATATTGCATCATGAACCTGACTTCAAAAATAATATAAATGTAGTTAAGAATTAATTTATATTCATTTCAATATACATACGGTTTGTTAATGTATATATAATTTAATACCAATATACATTAGTTTGGATCCATGAAATAATATGAATATGAATTCATGATATAATTTACATGAACTATGAGTCATGCAAAGACCATTATACATACATTTCAATATATATGTAATTTTTAATGTGCATATAATTTAATGTCAACATACATTGATTTGGGTCTATGAAACAATATGAATACAAATCCATAATATAATTATGTGAGTTATGAGTTACGGAGTTACATGTAAGTCGAGTTCATGTCGGCTTGCAAACTATGAGTCTCATATAGAGTTAATTTAGGTATGCTTCCTTTGTGTGGTTTATGAGGCTAAACTGGATCCTTTATGTGATTGAGTTTAATTCATATTTATGAGGATAGTATCAATAATAATAAAAAAAAAAAGAGTTGGCTTATATTGTACATATTAGTCTAAAAATTGAGATAAAAATATATAAATGATATTTTGAATTGCGCTTTTAACTTTGTATTCAAAGTTCACTTGTGCCCATTTGAAGATCTGATAGCTCTCATGTCCTATAAAACATTATGGGCCATTTCTGTTGTCGTCAATGGGCCAGTACACTTTGTGCAGTTTAAGTACACGACCGACCTTTTTACTTCCTCCACCTTCAAATTATATTAATACATTTGGTGTTTTTTTTATTTAATTTATGGGAGGCTCAATAGATCAAAACAATATAATGAATTATACAATATGGATAATTCTCTTTTTTTTTTTTAAATATCCCCCACCATAATGATAGATGGAGAAAATCGAACTCGAAACGTTCGCTCTTTAAATTGTGTACTTCATCATTAGACTATGTCTGCATATGTACATTTTATGTATTTTTAATATGTGTTTTTTAATTAATTTAATCTTTTCAAGTTTTTTAGTGTGAAATTATACCTTTAACCCCAAACAAGAAAATATTATTTATTTTATAGTATGTAATAATGGTCAAATTATTGGTATACAAACAAAGTATAAAAGTTATTGTCTGAATAGATAAATTGATAATTTATAGAAATTATCATATGTTTGGTAACACTTCAAAATTTAAATATATTTCATCAGTAATTTCTAAATTATTATGAGATTTAATGTAATTTACTTATCATTTAATAGAAATTTTCAATTCATATTTTGACCTATTTATTTTCATTTGATTAGTGATTTTGAGATTTTATTCATTCATCTTTTTACTATTTTCTAGAATCAATGTGTATAAATTGAACTTCAAGTTATGGATTTCAAAATTGCAAGCAAATTTTTAAATTTTGATACAATGTGTATGCTTGATTTTGCTTTGGCATTGGATGTTGCTTAGATTTCCTTAATGGTTGTAAAGTAATGAAATGAGTAATGATGAAAAATGAAAATTTAAAATTAAATTGAGGGTAAATTTTGTGTATTGAAATTAGTTAACAAATAATTTAATAGCAGAAGTATGTTAATGAAATTAATCTCAACAACGTAATAATTCGATTTTAAAAATAAAAGTTATAATTAGGGAATTTTATAAAATCTCTAGAGGTTGATAGTACTTCACCTTAATATTTTTAATTTTATTAGTTATTCTCGTTAATAAGGTGAATTCTTATAAAATCTTACCACTTTGAAATAATTTTTATTTTTTAAAATAATTTATTTTTATAGTTAAAATAATTTATTTTTATTACTCATGTAATTTTTAAATATGAACTGTTAAAATAAAATTTAATTCAATCAAAAGAATGAACTAGAAGAACTAGAAAGAGTTGATTTTGTACTACCTTTTTGCAAAAATTTTAAAATAGCATGTAGCTAGTTAGTTAGTTGGTTAGTTACAGATTCAGATGTAAACTTCCCCACTTGTGTTTTAAATATGATGTGAGGGCAATTTAAGTGGAAAGTACCTCTCCAGACTCCAACATGTCACCTATGCACTTCCTTCTTTGCTCATGCTAACTGATTTTATCCACCCAATTGGGATGCATTGAAGAGGAGAAATGAAAAACCCAAGAAAAGAAAGGGAAAGGGTTGTTAATCATATTTTATTAAGTACTTTAGGTGATTTTTTTATTCCTAATTGAAATGTCAAATGAATCAGATCTATGAGATTTAAGTTGAGTTTATTTTAGGTTTAATTATTTTTAGATCAAATAAATTTTGAGTTAATTTTTTTAATTGAATCAGAATCAAATTACTTCAAATTGTGATTAAGTTGAGTTTGATCATTAGATTAAGACACATAAATAATTCGAATAATTTTCAGATTTTAGTTTAAATAGAATCATTTATAATTTTAACTTGCATATTTTGACCAACCAAATCAAATTAATTTGATTTTACATGTTTAAATAAAATACTTTGAATAATTCAACTTTTAACTTCTTCCTTTTTAAAAAAGATACTTTTTTTTTCAAAAAAAATGTCAATGAAACTTTAATTCCGTGGTGAAGAAATTCTCATTATTATAATTTTAACATTCAGTAATGAATTAAGTTCAACAATATTAATCTTATATTCCTTTATACAAATATTTTTAGTGTATAATATGTTTAAAATATAATTATAATGAATTTTATGTGTTTAAAACAATATTTAAACATATTTCATATTCAAAATAAATATTGAAAAAAAATTAGCAATTGAATTTATGATTCTAAATAGCACAAGAAGTGTTAAAAACTTATGGCAATTCATTCATTATTTACAAAATATGATAAAATCTCAAACTGTTTCAATTGTTTATTTATGCGTTAGCCAAGATAACAAAATCTAAAAATAACTTGACAAATAATAAAAATTTTACAATGATGCCAAACAAATTCGAAATGTGAAAGTTGTGAAATAACTTATTCTAGCTCAATAAAAATTATTGTAACACTTAAATTCATCCTTAATTTTACATAGCAATAATAGATTAATTTGTTGATGAATAATTAATGTTTAAGGAATAAAGGAAAGGATGTAGACAATTTCATATAATTCAAATTTCTTTCTTCTGAATGTATAAAAATTTTTTAGGACCTTTTAAGTAGATATAATTCAAAATAATATTAAAAGCTACTTTAATTTTTGAAAATATAACTATAAAGTTTAATTTGAATTAAATTGTTATATTTGTTTCTGTAATCAACTAAAAAATAATGTACGCGCGCGCGCGCGCGCACACACACATATATATATATATATTATGTAAAACATATTTATAATATTTTTTAAATAAACTAAGATGGAGAATTTGTAATATTTGTACATAAATTGCAAATATTTAAATAAATAAGAAATAAAATAAGTAAATGACAAATATATAAGGATTAAATATTTTGAACCCTTAGATTTTTTCATATTATAAGTAAATGACAAATATGTAAGGATTAAATATTTTGCACCCTTAGATTTTTTCATATTATACTATTTAATCTTTTATTTTTATATGTTATACTAAAATATTTTTAAAATTTAGTTCTATTAAACTTTATCATCATTCTGTTAATTTTTAACATCTTGACTGTCAGTCAAAGCAAAAAAATTAAAAAAATTAAATTAATAAGTTTAAAATACTAATTTTCCCTCTTAAACTATAGTTTCTCACTTTTATGTGATAAAGTATTAAAATTATATCAATAATTTTTATTAATACTAATTAATAAAAATAAATCTATCAATTTATATTGTAAAATTTAATGATGAAAAATATTTAAAAATAAAAAGTAATTTAAAATTTTTATATAAATTTAAATAAAAATATCAAATAAAAGCTGCATAAGCAGTATATTGATTTTCTTCTCCAGTAATTGGCTTAATTTCATAGTTTTGTCTTTTACAGATCAAGATTGTGGGTCCTTAAAGTTGTTCATATTTGTAAAATATTCAATATTCACAGTAGCTCTTTCTTCCTCAGGCAAAACTTCAGGTCGAGGAGTTTAATTGCAATGCTGCTAAAATATTAGTATCTTTAGCTTCATAGTCAAGAATATAAGAAGTAAATTTATAATCTTTAACGTTAGCTTGGAATATAATATTTGCTTTTGTCTCTGTTTAGCGACATAAGTCCCTCCCTACCATGAATTAAGAATTCTCGTAATAATAAGATCTACTCGACATGAATAAATTCCTTTATGTTTGCTTGACACATCATCTATTTAAATTGATAATTATATTTTTTAAATTTTTTATAATTTTACAATTTTTATTTTTATTATATATTAATGACAAGTAAGATTAAAGTAATCATTAAACATTTAATATTTTCATATTTATTATAAAATTAATTATTATAATTTAATTAACTTTGATATTAAATATATCATAAATTAGAAGGTAAATGGTTAACTTTAAGTTGTATATAATAAATAATAAAAAAGTGTTTAGGTATTCTTTTTTTCAAATTATTCATTTGGAAAAGATTTTATAAATATTATTTTAATTTTTAGAATACTTGTCGTTTACAATGAAATCTTTATTTGTAATTTCATGAAAAAAAAAAGATAGTTATTAATTTAATTTTAATTTTATATTTTAAAAAATTCTATAAATAATTTTCTTTTATTTTGATACATATATTATAAAAATATGTTTCACGCTAAACACATCAATACAATCAATTATAACTAATTGTTAAGATCCTAAATAATAAGTTATTCATGGAAAATTGTTAAATGATTAAAAAAAAAAACATGTGGTAGTTAATAGATTCTCAATCAATACTAGTAAAAAACATGGATTAAAAATCCTTTTTTTTTACTGTGTATAAAATCTTAAGATAATCAAAGAAAACTACTTAGAGTAATTTTTCTCACTTTAGTCATGAAATAAAAATACGAAAAATTAATTTTTAATTTTTATGTGGAGAATTATTTGAATTGATTTATATTTTTCTATTTTTTAAAACAGTTTTTTGAAATAATTAGTTTATTTTCAAAGTTAGACAATGTTTTAGCATGTTTTAAGTACTGTTCTTTTAAATATGATAATTCAGTTCATAATGTATGTTTGAGATTTTATTAAAAAATTAAAAATGTTGACAATTAGTTATTTGTAAAAAACATACCTAACAATTAATTTTGAATTCAATGATTTAAATTTTACAAATATGATTAATTATATTAATCAAAATTTGAGAATATTTAAATATATAAAATTGATATATCTTAATCATATTTATTGCTGATATTAAAAATTCTATGACCTAAATAAAATTCAAAAAATTTGGATAGCTCATTATCAAATGGATTTGTTAATGATAGGATATAATTTTTTCACTAAATCACACTTATCATTTCTAATCAATATATATAATTATGGTTCTATAAATTATTTACAACAAGTGTTTGTCATTTGTTAAATTAAAGTCTTAAAAATTATTTATAATAAGTATTTATTATTTATTAAGTTAATATTTTTGATATGTAAACAATTAGATATTGTACTATATAAATAAAAAATTACAAAATAATTAACTAAAAAGAAAAATATATAAAATAAAGAAAACAATTATAAAATGAAGCTAAAATATCTAAAATAATTTCAAAATAATCACTTATCCAAATTAAATAAAAAAACTAAAATAAATTAAATTAGATTAATTTTAATAATTATTTATTTTAAAATTATTATATATAAAATACAATATGATATAACAAAATAAAAAAAAATTATTTTTTAATTAATAATTTTATAAAATTTTTATACTATAATTCGAGCAATAAACAGCTGCTTAATAACGAAGAACATGGACTGTATCTTCAATGAACAATTTATTTTGTAAATTGTTTCTAAATATGTTGATAGTTAGAACTTAAATATTAAATTAAATAAATACGCATTTAATTTTCTTTTTTGTAAATCATCAAAGAATTCTATGCCACATATAATATATATTTGCGATTCATATTTGTCTCAAAAAAAATATTTTTCTTTACCTTTTTTTTCATGTCTTTATGCTTTTTTTTTTTTTAAAAAAAAAGCATAAAGACATGATATATAGTATATTACAAAACTTAAAGTACTTGCAAGCGATAAAATGTAGTTACAGATTTGTAGGCGAAAGTCATGTTTATGTTTAGACCATGTGACACCTAATTTTGATTATTGATTAAAGTATAAAGTTTTAAGAACAAAATTTGAACTACATGCAATGTATTCTTTTTCCTTTTTTAAAAAATCACAAATTGAAATTAGATAACTAAAACCTATTGAATTTTGCGATAATGCTATGGTACAGTATCGTTATATAAAAAATTAAAATTATATGTATAATTTATTAATTATCTATAATAAATTTACTTAAATAAAAAATATTTTAAAAAATAAATAACTATATGTATTAATAAAATGCTATTTAAATACTTTAAATACTTAAAAATATATACAATACTCTAACGTTGATTTCCAAGTCTTACAACTCTTTTTTTTTTTTTTTTTTTTTTTAAGAAATAAACTTTTTAATTATTTGCATTCTTCTCGTTTTTTTTCTTGGTCAAAATAGAACATAACCATGTGCAGAATCCTTCTCCCACACTCACAATCTTCATTTGCCATCTCATCTCTTCCATGGCACTCTGAAAAAGAAAAGAGGAGAGAAATAATAGAGAGAGGAAACACAAGCTAAGAGAAAGAAACAAACAAACAAAATGCAAAGTGATTGAAAGACAATTCAAACAAAAAGCAATTGCCAAGTTGGTCCAATCCAATGAACGAAAAAATGCAAATGGACCTTAAAAAGGAAACCACAAAAACAAAAGCCAACCCAACTTCCTTCCTCTTCCAGCCTTTTAACTTCTGCCATGACAGCCTTTTGATTCCCTCTCTCGTCCTCTCACCTGGGTCCCACCCCATGTGCTGTGCCATCAATTACTACGCCTCTCTTCTTCTTCTTCATGTGCTGTATCTTTCTTTCTCTTTATCTCTCTGGTTAATGCTTTCAAAGCTTGAAACTTTCTTTCTTTCTTGCCCAGAACAGTCCATAACTCCCTATTTTTCTTTAGAGATGAAGAAGAGAGCTAGAACCCCTCTCTTCTTCTGCTGCAAAAATCTTTCTTTCCTCATTGTTCTTTCTGGGTTTTCTTCATACTTCCTGTTTGCAGACTCTCAACCAACTCCAAGTGAAGATGCTCCAGTTATGTTTGCACTCAAGAAGAGTCTCAATGTACCTGATTCTCTTGGATGGTCGGACCCGGATCCCTGCAACTGGAACCACATTACTTGCTCAGAACAAAAACGTGTCACCCGGATCCAAATTGGTCGTCGAAACCTTCAAGGTACACTCCCTCTAAATCTTCAAAACCTTACTCAACTAGAAAGACTAGAGCTTCAATGGAACAACATCTCTGGTCCTGTTCCTAGTTTAACCAGGTTAAGCTCACTGCAAGTAATAATGCTATCTGGGAATCAGTTTAGTTCCATCCCTGGTGATCTTTTTCTTGGTTTAGCTTCTCTTCAAGCTGTGGAGATTGATGAGAATCCATTTTCTTCCTGGGTAATCCCTGAAAGTATTACAAATGCATCTGCTTTGCAGAATTTCTCTGCCAATTCGGCTGGCATATCCGGGTCAATACCGGATTTTTTTGGCCCGGATGTTTTTCCAGGTTTGACCAATCTGCACTTGGCTTTCAATGAACTTGAAGGTGGGTTGCCTGCTAGTTTTTCTGGGTCACAAATACAGTCTTTATGGCTTAATGGGCAGAAGGGTAAAGCCAAACTTACAGGTAGTATTCATGTTTTGCAGAATATGACTTTGTTGAAAGATGTTTGGTTGCATTCTAATGGGTTCTCGGGTTCTTTGCCGGACTTTTCGGGTTTGAAAGACTTGCAGGTCTTGAGTATAAGGGATAATTCATTCACGGGTCTAGTTCCTGTGTCTTTGATGAATCTTGGGTCTTTAAATGTTGTGAATTTGACTAATAATTTATTTCAAGGGCCAGTGCCTGTATTTAAGAGCTCAGTCTATGTTGATATGACCAAGGATTCAAATAGTTTTTGTTTACCAAGTCCTGGTGAATGTGACTCCAGGGTTAATACATTGCTTCTGATTGTGAAATCTATGGGTTACCCGCAAAGGTTCGCTGAGAGTTGGAACGGCAACGATCCTTGTGCTTATTGGATTGGAATTGCTTGTACTCAAGGGAACATCACAGTTGTAAACTTCCAGAATATGGGTCTAACGGGAGTGATTTCGCCTGAATTTGGTTCCCTTAAGTCGTTGCAAAGATTGGTTCTTGATGATAATAATCTCACGGGTTCGATCCCACAAGAGCTTACTACTCTTCCTGTGCTTAAGCAACTTGATGCGTCAAACAATCATCTTTCTGGGAAAATTCCGGTTTTTAGGAGCAATGTAATCTTGAATATCAATGGTAATCCTGATATAGGAAAGGAAATTGATGGTTCTAAATCTCCAGGGTCACCATCAGGAGCTCCATCGACTAATAGTACTGGTTCTAGAAGTAGTGTTGCTCCTGGAAATGGTGGCAGGAAATCATCTTCTAAGATTGGTGTAATATTAGTCTCTGTTATTGCAGGTGTGGTTGTGATATTCTTGATTGGCTTGTCGGTTGTCTGTATACATAAGAAGAAACAACAGCGATTTAGCAGAGTGCAGAGCCCAAATGCCATGGTGATCCATCCTCGCCATTCTGGATCTGATAATGAGAGTGTGAAGATCACAGTTGCTGGTTCAAGCATTAGTGTTGGTGCAATTAGTGAGACACATACTTTTCCTCCAAGTGAACAAAGTGATTTTCCAGCTGTTGAAGCAGGGAACATGGTAATCTCTATTCAAGTGCTAAGGAATGTAACAGACAATTTCAGTGAGGAAAATATATTGGGGAGTGGAGGTTTCGGAGTGGTTTACAAAGGTGAGTTGCATGATGGTACAAAGATTGCTGTAAAGAGAATGGATTCTGGCGTCACAAGTGGGAAGGGAGTAGCTGAGTTTAAGTCTGAAATTGCTATTTTGAATAAGGTTAGGCATCGGCATCTTGTTGCTCTTCTTGGGTTTTGCTTGGATGGGAATGAGAAGCTTCTTGTATACGAGTATATGCCACAAGGGACACTCAGTAGGCATCTTTTCAGCTGGGCACAGGAAGGACTAAAACCTCTAGAGTGGACAAGGAGATTGACTATAGCCTTGGATGTGGCAAGGGGTGTCGAGTACCTCCATGGTTTGGCTCATCAAAGTTTTATACATAGGGACTTGAAACCCTCAAACATTCTTCTTGGGGATGATATGAGGGCCAAGGTTTCAGATTTTGGTCTTGTGCGCCTTGCACCAGAGGGTAAAGCCTCAATTGAAACTAGAATTGCTGGAACTTTTGGATACTTGGCCCCAGAATATGCAGGTAATTTTTCTAGCTGTTTTGCCATTTAATTCATGTTAAGATCTTTTAATGTAGGGACATTTCCTGCGTGTGGATATCCTAACTTCTTTTCCCGAGGGAGGAGAATTTTAAGTTCAAGCAAATAGCTAACATAAGAATTCTTGGAACTGGATGCCAATTTCCTGTTTTACTCTTATTGCTGAAAATGCACTAATTTATTTTTGAAAATAGCCAACTACGTTCATCATTTGGTTCAGCGACAGATCTCAATTTCTTCTATCGTTTCACAATCATGGCATAATGTTAGTAAGTTAATCTCAATTCGTTCTCATATAAGGGCATCATTAAAGGTTTGCCCATGAATCTCTATCTTCCTCTTAAGACCTTCAGTTGGGCAAGTGTGCTGGTCTAAGATTCAATCTTAACAAATTTGTCGAAGTTGGTCTGGAAAATTGTTAGAAGTTAAAGGTCTTGCTTGGCTTCATTCTGGTTATGGTTTTTCAAGTTTGTTTTTCTTTGAATCACTGCCATTTGGTATCATATGTTCAACTATATCAACCGATTGGCAGTAGCCTTTCACTTGCATAATGTTGTGTTTCCAAAATTGCAATTTCATTAGGTTGTGCTCTAATTCAAAACTTCTTTGATTATTTGGATCTTCATTTACCTAAGCTGTTGCTTATGATATGTACTTTTACTCATTGATTGGTGTCGCAACACATTTGGGAACACAATTTTTCTTTCAGGTTTTCTCTTAAATCATGTGGGATCAAATTCTAACATTGGATTCTTGTTCATGATTTTGTTGCAGTTACTGGTCGAGTGACAACTAAAGTGGATGTATTCAGTTTTGGGGTGATATTGATGGAGCTCATAACAGGTAGAAAAGCTCTCGATGAGAGCCAGCCTGAGGAGAGCGTGCATCTTGTAACTTGGTTCCGCAGGATGCACCTCAACAAAGACTCCTTCCGCAAAGCCATTGATCCCAGGATGGACCTTAATGAGGAAACACTTGCCAGTGTCAGCACTGTTGCAGAGTTGGCTGGTCACTGCTGTGCAAGAGAGCCATATCAAAGGCCTGACATGGGGCACGCTGTCAATGTACTATCTTCTCTAATTGAGCTGTGGAAACCAGCTGACCAAAATCCTGAAGACATATATGGGATAGATCTTAATATGTCCTTGCCACAAGCACTTCAGAAGTGGCAAGCTTATGAAGGTAGAAGCGACATGGAATCTTCATCTGCTTCTCTTCTTCCCAGCTTAGATAATACCCAGACCAGTATACCCACTCGTCCATATGGATTTGCAGAATCGTTTACGTCAGCAGATGGGAGATAAAGATTGGCCTTTGTATATGATGATGGTGGTTTTGTATCTTCATTCTATTTGCTTCTTTGCTGTTTTCTTTTGGTAACTTTCCTTGACTCATAGTTCTTATGTTGTAGCCATTTTTCTTGTATTATTCTTGGAAGTTGGAAGTGTTTTTTGAATGTTGCTCACATGATTGCAAGGTTTTTCGCATGCAATTGAAATGAGGTTCTCAAGTATGAGCAGTATGTCTTTATTTTTATGCCAATAAAGATTCTAGCATTTTGTAATGGTCTTTCTCTGGCATGATTTCTGGATTCCACTAAATTAGACATGTAATTTGTGAGAGGAAAGGACCATGAGGCTGTTCTAGCTATTAAGTTATCGTGAGAGATGATTTTTGTGTTAATTCTACATGATCCACTACTTCTACTCAGTAATGTTATGGTATGGCATTAATTGGATTGTAATGAGAGTACAATGATTGTAAGCATGTTCCTATTTCACCATATTCTCCAAGGATAATGTGGTAAAAAAGAAAAAAAAAATTCTCCAAGGATAAAATCTCGTATGAGAATATTTTAGTTGAAAATACTAATAAGTTGAATGCATTTCTTAATATCTTCCTAATTTTCTTTTTTTTTTTAAAAATATTAAAATATAGTATTTCAAATAATCACCCACTCCACTAAAGAAATAATGCGAGTCTTGAACAAATTTTTTTTTTTTTTTTACTAAAACTTAAGAATCTTTTTTCATTTTTCCCTTTAGTTGCCACCGTTAAAAAATTATGAACATTTAGTAATAACGTTGGAGTTAAGTCTGCCATAAGAGAATAAAAAAAATAATAATAAATAAAATAAATGATGCTCCTCCTTTGAAGGAATTCTTATCTGAATTGAGTTTATGTTTGTAGACACATGAAATTATTTATATTTATAATAAGGAGTTTTTATACATGAAATTATATTTAGATTATTTATATTTACTACATTCTCCCCTTCCCTTTAATAATACTATATGAACCTTAATAATAATAAAATGAATCTCACTTGTATAATGGTGAACTATTTATTTAATAAGGAAATACTTACACAATATATTTTAAATATAATTAATTGAAAATTATGAAAGATTATCTAATTTAAAGAAAATCACATATATGAAAGATTGTAATTGTGAATTCATGATTTGACATGATGAAATGAATGATATATTATAATATACTATTTCATTTTTTATTTTTTAAAATTCATTATAAAACTTACGTG
The DNA here is from genome assembly GCA_949677035.1 of Omphalea diandra. Classification (NCBI taxonomy): domain Eukaryota; kingdom Viridiplantae; phylum Streptophyta; class Magnoliopsida; order Malpighiales; family Euphorbiaceae; genus Omphalea; species Omphalea diandra. Next base: position 17,214 of record CATIWR010056135.1, on the reverse strand, counting down.
TTTTGATAATGTTAAATTAAATAGTTATTCCGTTAAATTTCAACCATTTATCTATTAATAAAAAAAGTATGACTATAACCTATAAAGCATAGATACAAACATAGATAAAAAATATGATATGATACCGATAAATTGATATGATTATTTTTAAAAATTTATAACATAATATAAGATGGCCACGTCAATTAAAATATATATTTATTATATTTAAAATATAAATATATAATTATTCACATTTAAATAATAAAAAAATATATTTCAAATAATATAGTTTAATTTATTTTTAGTTATATATATATATATATAAAAAAAATGAAAATAAAGCGTTTATATGCATGTGTCTTATATATTCTTAATTTTATTAAAAAATGAATTATATTTGTAAATGTTATAGGCTAGTTAAGTAAAAATTTTGATTTCCATCTTATCTCAAAAGAATCCAAGTTGTGTCCTAAATGTGTTCCTTCCTACCGTGTCTGTAAAATACAAGATAATAAAATATTAAATATATACCGATGAGTGTGGGGCATGTCTTAGGTGCATATCCTTGTGTCTGAAATGGATATTTCATTTTCAGAAGGGTCAGTACTTCATGGGCCACCACTACGGTTATCGCGGTGCAATTCATCTATTTATAAATTTTCGAGACCAAATAAAATTTTAAAAATTAAAAAATTGATATTATTCTGAATTTTTTAATTTAATTGAATTTCATATAAATTTGAAATAATTTAGTATAATTCTTTAAATCTTTCAGAACTATTAGATTTAGTTCGATGTCAATTTAGATATCCAATTATTTCAATTTATTAATCTTTATAAATTAAAATAAAATAAATTTTTTTATATTTCTCATTTTTAATCATTTAAAAACTAAAATAAATAAATGATAATTTAATAAATAATAACTAATAATTTACATATAAAATATTAAATTAAAATTATTTTTAATATTTACTACTAATTTACAAGTAATAATTAATAAATAGTTTAACTATTATTTATTAAGAGTGATAATTATTATTAATATATGCTAATTGAGTAGGTCAATTAGTAAAATTAATAATTAAAATATTTATTTATGTTTTGTATATATATAAAATTCAGTTTGATTATTTCGGTTTAGAACAATTATAATACGATTCATTTCGGTTCTCAATTTAGATAATATAAAATCTCTGATATTATTTCAATTAAAAAATCAGTAAAATTCAATTAATATTTTACTGTTTAAATAGGAAATTTTGATTCCAAATTGATCTAATTCAATTATTTAGTCTAATTTCCTCTGTAATTACCCCAACGTTATTTTATCCTTTTCTTTCAAAAATATGCTCTAACACTTCTATATTTTGATGCTATTAAACTTACTAGTCTTCCATCAGATTTTAATTATATTTTTATTAATTAAAATGAAAATGTCAATATGATTTATTTAATACTATAAATATAATTAATTTTTAAAATCTATCCCTGCTATTATGTCAACCATAACCAATGAATATTATTGATGTAGATTACCTTTTTATTTATGAGAATATTAATAATGCTAAGGAAGAAAAAAAGAATTAATGCTGAATCTTAGAAATTTAAATGATGAGGAGAATGATACTGATAAAATTGAATATGATGAGGACATTATCTTAAAGAAAAATACATGCTCTCCTTTTGGATTTGAGAACAGGGAGGATACGTCACGTGGATAAGGACATTTTTGACATTTAACTTAAAATTGATGATCAAATTGATAAAAGGTCCTTGTAATTAACGGTGTTAAAACACACGAGTTTTAAAATATATTTTCTAAAAAATAAGGATAAAGTAGTGAATTATGACAAAACTCAAGAAAATTTAAATATTTTACTTGTTAAAATTTAATAACAACAAATTTTAAAATACCAAAACATAGGAATTTTATAGTATATTTTTTGAAAAAATAAGGGATAAACATAACATATTGTAACAAAATCTAGGAGTTTTGAGTATTTTATCCAAAAAAATTATTATTTATTATTCAAATATTGATTAATTAATTATTTATTTTGTTAAATAATAATATTTTATCACGCAAACATCAGTAATTAATTAATCAAATTTAATGAATGTAATATACTTTTATCCTTCTATTTTGTAGTTTTCTTTTGTTGGGGATGGATCAAATTAATAGGTGGCAGTAGGGCTGAGCATTCGGTCGGTTCGGTTCAAATCAAACCGAAATTATGAAAATCGAATAGACCGAATTTAATTTAAATTCAAACCGAATCAAACCAAAATTTAAGATAAACCGAAGTAAACCAAATCGAAAAAATTGATTTGGTTCGGTTTGGTTTTCAATTTTGGGCTTAATGGGCTGTTGGACTTTTTTTATCTTATATAAAATAATTTATTTTTAGTTTTTTAAACTCAAATTAAAAGAAAAATTAAAAAATCTCACAAATTCGGTTTATTCGGTTTTCTCAATTTTAAACCGAACCGAAATCAAAAACCGAATTTTTCTATTTTTCAAAATCGAACCGAATTTACTTTAAAACCGAACCGAATAGATCGAATTCACTCAATTTGGTTCAATTTTTCGGTTTCGGTTCAGTTTTGCTCACCCATAGGTGGCAGTGACATTGATATTGGCAGACCTGATGAGGCTTATAAAAAAGATGGGATCACCAATCAAACCCCTTTTTATTTTTTCAGATGGAGCCATGAAAACATCTTTGATATTGAGATATTAATTTGAAATTTGCCCTAAATTTTTATTTGTTAATTCATATATTATGAGGGATCAATCATTGAATGGAAACAGTAAGCTACAATTTTGTTGTAGCAATTTTATAATAAAAAGGTATAAAGGATAAAGAAGTTTTGTCCACCCCAAATGTTCTGTAATGGCTATATATATATATATATATATACACACCCACACACATAAAACCTTCAGTAAAGGCAAATGAAAGAGCAACTACAGATTTTTCCTTTCATCTAATAAATAAAATTTTTTAATAATTAATAATAAATTTGTCTATTATAAATTTTGAAAGTTAAAAGTTAATATTAAATAAAATTTATTTTCAAACTTTTTGAAAATAGTTATTAAATTACTCTAAAAATAACATTTGTATCAAAACTGATCCAAATTGGCCAACCCGTGACTCATCTCAATTAACCTAACGAGAATATTAAAAGATAAATTTTATCATTAAATATATATAAAATGGAATAATTAAAATAAACAAGAAAGTTTTTACTTTTTAAAATAATTAGATTATTTAATTAAATCCAAATGCAAATTTAACTTTAAATTTATTTTTTATTTTTATTTAAAATATAGTGATATTTTTATATTTTTAATAAATTTACTAATTTTACTGTATCTTTTTATGTGTGTAAATTACAATTTCTAATTTATTATAATAAATTATTTAGTAAAAATAAAGTTATTTATTGTAATAAAGTAATTTTATTATACTTTTTTAAATGATTTAATACAGTGATAAAATATCATTTGCGATCATATTACTTTGTTTATATGTAATTTGGTGGATAGTAGAAATTTAATACCAAGATATTGTGACAAAATATTATGAGAGAAGAGTTCATATTATAATTTATCTTATATACTCATCATTTATTATGATAAAAAATTTTGAGCCAAAAATTTTTGAGCTCAATGATTTAAAAATTCATATTATTTCACTATTTTTTAATTGTATCTAAGTTTCTAATTGAATCAATTATACCCTAATTTGATGAGTTGATTTCAATTATTCCTCAAATTAAACTCAACATTTTGTAAAGTGTATATTGAGACTCAATTAACATTTATATTTTTTTTAATTAGTTCAATCAGATATAAAATTAAATTTAAATCTTACTAAGATGATATTTTTATTCTTTACTCAATTTAAATAATTTTTCACAAAAATATTAAAATTTTATTTGATAAATAATTAATTTTATATTAATTTCATGTTTTAAATTATAAAATTTTATTTGTATATATTTAAATAATCAATTAATAAATCCTTTAACTTTTATTTCAAAGATAAATTTTTTGAAAAATGTTCAGTTCATATCATGTAATTAATTTTTTAAATATTTTTGGATGTTCTTGTTTTAAATACTTTAAATAATTTATTATTTGAAATATACAAATTAATTTTTTAAGTAGAGATTGAGAGAAAATTTTTTAATTTTAAGTTTATATTTTGTAGCCAACGTTCAATTTCAAGTTTATATTTTGTAGCCAACTTTTCTTAAAACTATAAATAATCAATACATATAATTAATTATATTTTTAAAAATTATTTCAAAGAATAATTTAGTATTTTTTAAGAGAAAAAATAATAAAAAAAGAATAATGTATGTGATATTGTGAGACTTACCAGGGTTTGAGTAGATACTGAGTTGAAGTGGTTAGCTTGGCTAGGTTTCTTGCAAGACAACAGAGGTAAGATGGGAATTTTGCTGGTCGCAAGAGGCCCACTCCAATGCTTAAGTTAGTAATGGGTAGAGAGAGAGAGAGAGAGAGAGAGAGAGAGAGAGTGAATGAATGTAATATGTAAGAGTTACCTCGTGATGCCCCTTATATAGTATTTAGGATGACCTATTTTCTAGTTAGGATAGGACCTGCATTCCTTCTTAATTAGGAGTATGATTTTTCTGATAAGAATGAGCTTCATAATGAATAATTTGAACTTCTTGATAAAGTATTGTAGCTTCCTGTTGAGGATGAGCTATGGACTTAATTGTCCATTGTAAGGGTCAATTCATGATGGCCTATGAGATCTTGAGCCTTATTCAAAGCTGAGCTGGTTGTTGGTTGTGGTTTGTTGAGGTCAAATTAGGTTTTATATGGTCTAGGGTCTAGTGCATATTTACTTCAAATAGCATACCATTTTTTATTCTCTATCTTCTTCTGTAATCAATATCGAGGCAACAATTTCTTTTATAGTTACCAAGTATACGAATAATGGTTCATCTTGCTGAAGGCGGCTAAGTAAAAAGGGTGAGTTAAGGAACTTTTTTAATTCATTAAAGGTTTTTAGCATTCATCATCTCACTTGAACTTTTTAAGATCTCTAAATGTTCTTTAGAAGGGCTGGCAACATCGAGCTGATGATGATATGAATCTCCCCAGAGCTGTGATCCTTTCGTTAAGCTTCTGTACTTTATTGATCATTCGAGGTGGGCTTATATCCATGATTGCTTAAATCTTCTCTGGATTAAACTTTATCCCTCTCTATGAGATCATTAAACAAGGAACTTTCTTACTTAGACTTCGAAAGTGCATTTTTTCAAGTTGAGCTCATGTTGTATTGATTCAATATTTAAAAGGCTTCTTTTAGATCTCTTTCATGGTCTTTTGCTCGACGATTTTTCACTATCATGTCATCCATATAGACTTCTATTCTTTTACAAATTTTGTCTTTGAACATGTGGTTCACCAATCTTTGATAGGTGGATATAATATTCTTAAGGCCGAAAAGCATGACTTTGTAACAATAGGTGCCTTTAGGTGTGACAAAGCTAGTTTTTTCTTCGTCGAGCATGAACGTCTAGATATAGTGGTATCTTGCAGATGTACCAATGAAGCTGTACAATTTGTATCCAATAGTGGAGTCCACTAGTTGATCTATGTTAGGTAGATGATAACTATCTTTTGGTTAGGCCTTGTTAAGATCTATGAAGTCTACGCACATTCGCCATTTTTCATTCAGTTTTTTTACTAAGACCACTTTTGCTAACTAGTCTGGTTACTATACTTCCTGAATGAATACATCGTGTAACAACTTGCATGCCTCCTTGACTACAGCTTTTTGATGCTCAGGCATATAACTCTTTTTTTTTTTTGTTTACTGGTTTCATCGAGCTGTCGATATTAAGTTTATGAATAATGACCGAGGGGTCTATTCCATTTATGTCTAAAGTGACCAGGCAAATGTGTGTAAAGTTTCAAGAATTGCCGAAGTAATGTCCTTTTTTATGGCCTCGGTGAGTTATGTTCCAATGCAGAGGGTGCGATCTTTTCCTACTGATAGTGGCTTTAAGTTTGTTGTGGGCTCGACAACCTTTGGAGCATTTTTTAGGATGAAATCTAATGGTTCAAAAGAGATGGCATGATTCACATCCTCGAGGATGTTCATATACATTTTCCAAGCTATCTTTTGATCTACCCAAACTACTGCTACACCATCTTCGATATGAGATATCCGATGCAGGTGCATGATATTGTGTCATATAAGATTGGCCTTCCAATGATGGTGTTGTATGCAAAAGCATGTTTATGACCATCCATATAACTTTAAACTTCTTTGTGATCTCTGATGCAAGTTAAGGAACCATAAAATAAAAAGAAACACTTCAACTTAAAGGATAAATAACAAGGCTATACCTCAAGAAGTTTAAAGAAGCTTTAAGAATTTTTGTGCAAAAGGAAGTCAAGAAAACAAGTCTTGGATAATTTAATGGTTCTTCTCAAGGTCAAGATGGACATTTTTACGCTTCTATTTTATGTGTAGATACTCAAAATAAACTATGCAAATGGAGAAAATTGCACAAAAATATTTTATAAGGTTCTAAAAGGTTTCATGAAAGTTCTAAAAGGTTCCAAGAAGTTTATAAGAATATTTCAAATATCTTTTTGTGGAAGAACAATATTCCTAAAGAGGGAAGGTGACACATATTGTAAGGAGATCACTAAAATCAAGTCAAATATCTTCCAAGATATATAAAATCTCAAGAATATTCTTCCTTTCCTTTCTTGATAGAATTCTACTTCTTATTTAGTGTAGGATTTTAATTATTTATTTATTAGTGTTATTAACTAATATTTTAGAAAAATGATTACATTCTTATTTCCAGAATAGGATTTTCATCTTTTATTCTTAATTAGTAAAGCATTGCAGTGCTATAAATAGGTTATTCAAACCATGTTTTTGACACTCAATTTTTATCAATATAATTCATATTTTCTTGTGAAAAATTATTTTTCTTTTTGGTTCTTGAAAGAACTTGGTAAGGTTATTTGAGTGAAAACTTGAGTAGCTTTATAAACTTATTTAATTCTAAACTTAAAATTGATAGTTCTTTTTAGGTTTGGATATTAAACACCCTTTGATTTTTTGTAATTTAGGTAGCTAGATACAAGTTATTTAAAGGACTAGTTGAGAATTAAAGTTTTTGCTTAATTCTTGAACGTTCCTTAGGTAAAAGTACAACATTAAATAAGGGTTTAGGACAAGTACCCATGTTCGTATCAATCTTCGTGTCTTCCAATTCCATGTTTAGCTTAATGGAGCCAATCACATCAACTTTGGTTCCTCTCAGCCCGATTAAGGGAGTTCGGACTAGAAATAATTTCTTAAGATCTAGGTTGAACGCTTTAAAAGCGTTTACAATTATCATATTGATCGAATTTCAATTGCCTACTAAATTCCTTTTAGTTAAGACATTCTTAATCTGGCCTTGGACTACTAGAGCATCCACATAGGGCATGCTGAGCTTTCTATTATTGTCCGTCATGGAAAAGGTAATGAGGCATAACATTGGTTCTTTAGTATTCTCTTTATTGTTCACCAAGTATACCTCAAAGATCTACAGTTTTCTTGAGGTGGAACGATCCCCTCTAGTGGTCCCTTTTGCTATAACATCAACTACTCTTTTTATCTTGGTGTCTGTCTTCTTGTTGTTATTCATTCCTATTCTCTACTGCTTGCTTTTTGAATTGGCTAAGTTTACCTTGTTGGACCAGTTGTTCAATTTTGTTTTTCAAGTCTCTGTATTCTTTTGTATCATGCCCATTATCTCTATAAAAATTGCAATATCTATCTTTATTTCTAGTGGTCGATCCTCTCAACAGTCTAAGGAAGTGGATTCATTCTCCTGATTCTTGATCTAATGGAGAACCTCACTTCTGCTGGTTGTGAGAGGAGTGTAATATCGACTGACATTCGAATCATTAAGGCCTGATCGTGGTCCTACTTGTTTGGCTCAGCCCCTGTCATTGCTACCTTCTCTTCGTTTCTTTTCTTTTCTTGTCTTGTATGAACCATAAGAGTAATTGTGCAAGTTGTCATCTAAGTGGACCAACCTGTTACTTTTTTCCATTAACTCATAAAATTTTTTAGGGGGATTAACACTAAGAGAATCGAAGAGTCCTTGTAATTTTTTATCATTGCATTTATGACTACTTCATGGTTGAGAATGTTTACTTGCATAAATATTTTGTTAAATTTAGCTAGGTAGTCACATAGTGACTCTCCTTCTTCTCAAATAACCTCATGCAAGTTAGAAGAAATTTTTACCTGTGGGATAACTGATATAAATCTAGCTACAAATAATGTGATAGTTGAATAAAATTGAGAATGGAACAGTGAGCTAGATCTTGGTACCAGTCTTGTGCTCTCCTTTAAGGGGTAGTAGGAAAGATTTTGTAGAGGAGGGCGTTCGAAGAATTATAAAGTTCTAACATGGATCAAAACTTATAAAGGTGGCTCTGAGGATTAGTTGTCCTATTATAGTTATCAATTGGGGGTAGCTTGAATTTGTGAGGCACTAGCTTGGCTCTTACTTCTGCAGCTAGAGAAATATGATCATAAGAGTGTTAATCAAGGGCGAAATGTTCCTTACCCTGTGTTCGTTTGACTGCCTCGATAACTTTTTTTTTTTAGGGCATCTTCATCTCAGTATGTGCTTTCTGCACAGACAGTTCAACTTTCTCTTGGCTTGTATGAGGACTCTCTTATGTCATTGCATGTTTTCAAGTGATTGGTTTTTCCTTCTTCCTGAGCTAGATTCTCCACTTGTTCATGCCTAGCTGGCAGGGATGGCAACTTTTGATGTTTGACAATAGTAGTTTGAGGGACAATTAAGGGCTTTTTGCGTGTAAGCGTTTGTTCAATTCTTTTCAATGTTATTGCAAAGTCTACATAAGTGGTTACAAGTTGAGCAACAACTTGAGGGTCATGGTTTGCGATGTTAATGAAGATTGAGGCTTGGTTCCCCCTTGTTGGTGGGGAAGTAAAGTTTTGGGGCTTGTAGGGGGTGTGTTATCTAGAATATTGGACTAATGATAGGTTTGTGAGAAGGGGAGTTTGGGCCATTAGGAGAGAACATGGTTGAAAGTTTGAGAGGTTAATTGTAGTAAATTCACGCTCACCATACTAATGATATTGTAAAACTTACCAAGGATATGGGTTTTCCTAAGTACTAAGTTGAAGTGGTTGGCTCTGCTAGGTTTCCTATAGGACAACATATTGTCGGAGGCCCACTCTAATACTTAAGTTAGTAAAGGGTTAAAAGAGAGAGTTAATGAATGTAATGTGTGAGAGTTATCTGGTGATATCCTTTATATAATGGCTAGGATTACCTATTTCCTAGTTAGGATAGGACTTGTATTCCTTTTTAATTAGGAGTATGATTTTCTTGACAAGGATTGGCTTCCTAACGAGTAATATGAACTTCTTGATAAAGTATTATAGCTTCATAATGAGGATGAATTATGGACTTAATTATCCTTTGTAAGGGCTTATTCATGATGACCTATAAGATCTTGGTCCTGTTAAAGGCCCAACTAGGGATGAGCGAAAATCAGACCGAATTAAAAAAAACGATCAAATCGAGCCAGTTCGATTTGATCCTTTAATAAAATCGGTTTGTTTAGTTATAATTTTAAAAAAATTTTGGTTTTCGGTTCAGTTTATTAGATAGAAAATCAAACAAATTGAATTAACCGAAGTAATTAATAAATCAAACTAATTTGAATTGAAACATATTTAAATATATGTAATTTAATTGAAACAAATCGAACCGAACTAAATTTTACTAAAATCGATTTGGTTCGATTTATAGACACATACATTTTAGTTTAATTGATTCAGTTAATATGATTTTTCAAAAATTTTGGTTTGGTTCATTTTAAGTATAAAAAATTTAATTTATTAATATTTGCTAAAAAACTGAATCGAACCGACTGTTTGCTCACCCTTAGACCCAACTGGCTACTAGTTGTGGTTAATGAGGTCAAATTGGGCTTTATCTGGTTTGGGGTCTAGCTCATATTTACTTGGGATAATATTAGTATTATTTATCAATCTAATGTTTTGACAAATAATTAATTAAAAACTCCTAACGCCACGTGAAATTTTCACTTGTTAAATAAAAATTATTCTTATTTAGTAATTTACCTAATATGGAAATACTAATATTACTATAATAACTAATTTGACTTCAAAAATCCTAATTAGTAGCAGTTAACTTAATATGGACATATTAATTTACCATAATAATTATTGTACTTTTTTTAATAATAGAAAATATTTTCATTTATAAATAGTCATATGATATCTATAAATTAAAAATTGATTTTATGATCTATAGTATTAATGTGAAATCGATTCTCAACATTACTAATATCCGCATATTAGCTCAGTTCTGAAATTATGGTTCTATTTTCTCCATAAATCTTTTTCGATAACTTTATATCTTTATTAATTGTATAGTGTTATAGAGCGATGTGGACTAAAATTCATATAATATACATGAACAGATTTGAGAGATGATGTCCAATAATATATTATCATATATTACTAAACAATTAATCTCAAATCACTAAAATTTTCAAAAAAAGAGACAAAAACTTTCACAAAGAGAGACAAAATAATAAATCTAAAATAAAATTCTCAAAAGAGAGACAAAACAAAATAAAAAGTAAAAATAAAGTAAAACAACCTAAGAAAATAAAGAAAAACGAAGAGAAAATGAGTTTGCTACCATTCGAATATACCAGTGGTAACTCCAAAATCCTAAAAGAGAAAAATTGTTTTCAAAGCAAAAAAGCTGTTACAATTTTAGTAAGAAAAAATATATGATCAAATAAATTTTAATAATTATTTCACACTAAAGTGTAGTAATTAGTAACAAAAATAAATAGCAAAAATATATTAATAAAAACAATTGAGTCCTAATTAATAATAAAAACAAAAAAATTACATCAATAAATAATACTATGAATTAATTATTATATTAACTTGTCTTTTACTTATATCTTTCCATATTATTGTCATTTCCTCTACCCCAAGGCTAAAAAATTCAAAAAAATAAAAATCAAGGTCAAGTTACCTCCTTACACTGCCTTTTATATATTCTATATATATATATATATATGAACTGGTCTTCTATGGTTGTTAAACTTTGGAGTACGAATGATGATGATAATAATGATAATACATGCAACCAGCTCTATCCATTTTAGATAAATATGAAATGTAATTTTTATTTTATCTTTTAATAAATTATTTGCTTTTTTTTTTATGTATGATTGGTGTATGACATGTAGTCTTTCAGCTTAAATAGAATAAAAGAATATAATACTAAATATAATATATATTATTAAAATTTTTCTATTTATAAATTATAACATAATATATCAAAGTTAGACTCTATTTATGTGTTCTTTTTCTTCAAATTTTATTATGATTTTATCTAAAATTTTTCTCTTTTACGTAGAATTCATTGCCCTTAAAATTCCTTCTAAAGGATAGTACTTCTATAACATCTATTTTTACTTACTTTTCCACATACACATATATATATACAAAGATAGAAAAAAATTTACATTTTCTAAAAAAAAAAGCCTTAAATATGCTTGAAATGATCATATTTGTATCATTAAAATAATATTAGACAATAATATAAAGGCTAAAGTATCAAATAAACTCCCTTTAACTTATTTTAAAGTGATAATAAAAAACAAAATAATTTTTTTTTATCAAATTTATCCATGAACTTGAATTATTTCACTCATTTTTCATCAAAATTACCCTCAAACTTGTAATACTTATACTCGTTCATCAAATTACAGTAAATGTAAAAATAAATGAGTTAAACAAAAATATGTGCAAAATTACAGTTAAAAGTACTCCTCGTAGGCGAAAGAGTTCCTGCAAAAATAGGGACAAAAAGAAAATTCTTTTAATCAGGAGGGTTAGAGAGAGAGGATGAAGAATAGTTCTCATTCTACTCACTTGTTGTTCCTAAGTCAATGTCCAATTCAATTAATATTTTCAATTTTTATTATGAAATAATACAATATCGAAGGTAATTTTGATGAAAGAATATAAGTTCAGAAGTAAATTTGACGAAAAAATTCATTTTATCATTTATTATCACTTTGAGATAAGTTTAGAGATTTATTTGGTATCTTAGTCATAATATAAATATTAAATCCGACAAAAAGTGAAATATGAATTATATTATTATTGCTACTGTTACTGGTCTATTATAATATGATACAAGTCGGGCAGGAGACGCCAACCAAAACTAAACACACAGATACAGTATGACACGAAAGAGTCTAATACGGCCGGTTGCTCGGTGTACCTACTGAATAAGACTCGGAGCCGGTCAATCTAAGTCAGCAGTCAAACATTCAACGGTCAACATTCCAATTTATTAACCTGATCTTCGTTCATACCAACAATACAAACCTTTCACTTCTTCTCTCAAATGTTTCTTTTTCAGTGTCTTTCTTCTACTCCTGTTCCTCCTACCTTTGACCCACCCGTATATATAACACACCCCATTCATTGTTTTTCTTCACATTCTGCAGTCCGTAACCAACTCAAACACACCATAAACAATCACCAAGTAATAATAATGTTATCTTGGCCAAGAAGAAAAGCTGCGGCTGCCAGAAAGAAAACAGCTCATGAGGATTCTAGCGATACCTTGGAGATGGAAATCAAGATTCCCATGCACTTTCGATGCCCTATCTCTCTTGACTTGATGAAAGATCCGGTGACTTTGTCGACTGGGATCACCTATGATCGAGAGAGCATTGAGAAGTGGATGGAAGGTGGTAACCGGACATGTCCTGTTACTAATCAGGCGTTATTCAGCTTAGACCTAATACCAAACCACTCCTTACGCAAGATGATTCAAGATTGGTGCGTACAGCACCGTTCTTATGGGGTTGAACGGATTCCTACGCCTCGAATACCGGTCAGCCCATTCGAGGTTTCTGAGACTTGTAAGAGAATTAAGGTGTCAGTTCAACGTGGGGACCAGAAGAAGTGTAAAGAATTGGTGGGAAAGATCAAGAACTGGGGAAAGGAAAGCGAACGAAACAAGCGGTGCGTTGTAGAGAACGGGGCTGGTTTCATTTTAGCAGCTGCGTTCGAGTCATTAGCAGGATTTTCAATGGAAAGTTTTGCAGATTTATTGGTGGAGATATTGTCGGCTTTGATTTGGATGTTTCCACTTGGTGCAGAAGGTCAAAGGAAGCTAGGATCGGAGAGTTCCTTACGTTGCATGTTATGGTTGCTGAAGAGTGGAGATCTGTCAGCTAGACAAAGCGCTGTTTTGGTCCTTAAAGAGCTGCTTTCTGCAGATCAAAAGCACGCAAATAGTTTGGTGGAGATAGAAGGAGTTGTAGAAGCAGTCGTTAGGCTAATCAAGGAGCCAATATGCCCTGCCTCAACCAAAGCTTCATTAATGGTTATATTCTACATGCTATCTCCTTCAACAATCAGTGACAATATTGCATCAACGTTTGTAGAAATGGGTTTGGTCTCTTTGATTATAGAGATTCTTGTTGACGGAGATAAAGGGATAAGTGAGAAGGCATTAGGTATTTTGGACGAGATTTGTGAGTCCAAAGAAGGGAGAAGAAAAGCATATGAGAATGCACTAATTATTCCTGTGTTGTTTCAGAAGATTTTAGTATCAGAGTTGGCAACCAAATTCTCAGTATCAATTTTATGGAAGCTGTGCAAGAATGATGGGAAGAGAGAAAAAGGAGGTGTTGCAGCTGAAGCACTTCAACTAAAAGTAGGTGCTTTTCAGAAGCTACTGATCCTATTACAGGTTGGCTGTGGAGAAAGCACAAAGGAGAAGGTTACTGAGTTGTTGAAATTGTTGAATCATTGTAGACCCAAGTTAGATTGTGTTGGTTCTTCAATGGATTATAGGTATCTCAAGAAGTCCTACTGATTTTATGCTTTTGTGGTAGGTTAAGAAAGTAAATGTAGAAGGCAATGACAGAAAAGATATTCAACAATTCATTGAATTGTTGAAAATATATATGGTCATTTGTATAGCTTACTAAGGTTTTGTAACCAAAATCAGAAAAGATTACTAATATTTTTTAATGTGGTAAATGCTTGATTCATTATATCAGTACTCTTTCCATTGGCAACATTCTTAATCATGTAATAATCTACAACAGAAATTATTACATTTTTCTAGAAATTTGCATTAATTAAGTTGGCTTTCTTTAATTATTATACTAATAATTTAAATGATGTGTTATGTAAAATATTTCTTTAAAAAATGTACTTTTTTCCTTCTTACATTGGCAAAAGCGAAAAGATGAAATAAAGCTTAAAATCTAGGAAAATCTATTAACAATAGATCACCAGATTGAAATTTCTTAGGTTACTGCCGACAAAATCTTGCTTGTGACTAGATCTATTATTTTTAATACATTTTCTCCTTTTTGTTTTCATTTTTAGTATTTTTTTATGAATTTTTAAAGACAAAATACATGAATTTTTTAATCGCAGAAAATATTTTTCTTAAAAATATTTTCTATTTTTTTATAATTGATAATGCTTAAAAAAATTAGTTAAAGAAAATATTTTCCGGATTAATAAAAAAACTAAGCATTTTTAAGAAAAATGACTTCTTTTATTTAAAATAGAAAATCATTTTTCAAACTTTAATAAATTCATCCAAATAAAAAATAAATTATATATAATTACATATATTTATTATCACCGATTATCATTGATTATCAACACTCATACCAATTGTCATCGACCAGTGGTAGTAGCCAATACCTATAAAATTTTTATTTTTAATATATTTTTTCTTATAATAAATAATAACTAATATAAATATAAAATGTAATCTAAGTTTTATTATAATCTTATAAATTAAAAGAAAATTAATATTTTTATAATATATTTCAAACACCAAAAATGTATTGCTCAAAAAATATTTTCTTTAGAAAATATTTTTCTTAGAAAATATTTTTGTGGATGAGTTATTTTTCAGAAAAAAATGGAGCCTAGATTTTAAGTTAAATCAATTGGAATTTAATCAGTTCTTCTTATTTTATTTGTTTGAGTTTGATTTTTGTTTTTTTTATACTAATAAAATCTAAATCTACATCTTATCTATTTATTTCTTATGATTTTTTACTTTTGTGAATAATATTGGTCTTCTTTTATGGGAGTTTTGTTCTCTATCCATAAAAGTGTTGATAAATATTTTTGTGAGATCCTTTGATTTTTTTAAAAAAAAAAATTATGTATTGTTGGTGGATCTACTGTTTTCTTTTTAATCAGATTTATTCAATAACTTAAGAATTAATATGGAATTGAAATACCACTAAATAAAACATATTTACCATTGAGTTACAAATTATAAAATTTTATCAGTACAATTAAAAGTTTTTAGGGGATACAATAATAAAAATATTTCTATACTTGTAAAATTTATATTTATACTAACTTTATTATATAAATGAAAGAGTCATATTTAAAAAAATATATATACATTCTAGGTATGTTATAAGCAGTATTAATCTTTTTTAATGGAAAAATTGTCACAAAATTGTGCAATAGGCCCAGCTAAGCAGTAGTGGGTATGAATTCGTGCAGACTTTCGTGGCAAAAAATCCTGTCCAGTAGCATGATTCTTTTTTCTAAAAAAAAAAAAAAAAGGATTTTCTTAATTAATTAAGAGTTTATTAGTAGATGAAATATATTTTTTTCTATTCGTGGTTTTACTGGTAGTTTTGAATTAGCACTCTTCCCCCAGTTAATAGACTATACAGGCTATTGATGGGATAATTCTATCCAAATCTTATAACATTACTAGTATTAATTTTTATTGTAATAATTGAATTATACATCTTAATTATTAACGAAACAAATTTCACCATTCATTTATATTGGAACTGACGATTTTCTCTGTATCCTAAAGATCATCATCCCATGAAAATGGTAATCCTGTTACCTGTTTTTTTTTTTTTCCTAGATATATGATTTCAATCTCAAAATTTATTTAAAATGACAACTTGTTATTTATCAACCTAATTACAATACATAATTGAAAATACTAGTAACTTGACATTTGAAATTATTTAATAAAAAACTATAAATAAAAAATAAAATTATATTAAAAATTATAAATAAATAATTTAAAATAAAGATAATATATGATATATTAAAATATTATTTATTTAATTACATATATATTTTGTAATAAATATTTAATACCATTAATATTATAAATATATTTTAAATAATACAATAAATCATAGTCTGCATATAACATATAGATTATTAATCTATGTTGAATCACTGTTACTAAATCCAATAATTCCTAAATCTAATGGGCCCAGCTCCCCTGCAGTTTGTGTTTCTACAAGTTTTTGGTAAATTATACCATAATCCTGAAAGATTAAAAAAAAAAAAAAAAAGATGAACGTCACCTAAGAAAATTAAATCTACATTTGTTACCTAACCTCACATTTCTTCTTTCTTCACTAGCTTGGATTACGTTTGACATTCTTATTGTAAAAAATTGAACTTTAAGTTCTAAAAATATTTTTAATTATTTATAAAAATAGGTTAGTCACATTACCAAAAGAATTCAATAAAACTATTGATACAATTTTTAAATATTAATTTTTTACTCAAAAAATTAATATTGAAAAAATGTATAATTCATTGAAAAGAAATTTCTCCTAACTTTTATTATTAATTATTAATAATCGCAGTACCAAACATACCCTTACTCCACTGCAACTGCAATCCACGATCTGAATTCATAGATGCATCCAAAGTGAATAGGATGATGAAATTTTCATTAGGATGAACAGAGAGATGATGCAAACTAGATTAACAGCGAAAAGATTGATGCAATAGAATATAGAGAACTCCTTAAGGGAAGAAATTCCAGGTGTAATTTTGATTGAAAGTGTTGAATTTTATTGGGCGGTTCTTGTTCCTTTGTTTCCTTAAGCCCATATCACATCGACTAGTTTAATTTATTATATTATTTTAAATTTTTATTCTTAATAAATACGAAATATAAGAAACATTAGGCATAAAATTTTATAAAATCCAAGAATAGCATACATAAACCAATTAGTAAAATAAATCTATAAATGTTGTTTATAGATACATTTTTTTGATTTTTTCTTTAGCTACT
>CATIWR010056133.1:0-11289 GCA_949677035.1 Omphalea diandra | reverse complement strand
TATATAAAACAAGCTTTCTACTCAAATTTGTGCATTAACGTACTTAAAAATTAAATACACTAAAATTTTTAATTTACTCTAAATCATCATACTCTATATCACCTTTAGACAATATATCTTTTGATGATTCAAATTTTGATTGTAGTTCCATTTCATCGTCTAACTGAATATTTTCATCTTCATCATTTAATTCGATGAACGATGCACCCGGATCATTTAAAATTTTAGGTGGCTTGTCCTCCGTAATTTCTATAAGAGACAAATTTTGTTCCATATTCTATTGAAACAGAGCTTGATACGCTATCTTAATAAATGATTTGTCCTTTATTTTAATAAATGATCAAGCTTTTATTTTGAATACTGCCCACCAATAAGCTTTACCCCATACCCCATCATATACTGTGATAAGGAAGATAAATCACTTAGCAATCTGTTATCACAAATATAAAAGGTTTGTATTTGTTAAACCTACTCATGTGGTTGATTTCAACAAGATCATTATTTTTATTCATTTTCATTCTAACATTAGGGGTCGAATCAAACCATTCACATTTAAACAAAACTATTCTTTTGATCAGAAGTGCAAGATACTTCAACTGCAACACTTCGATTAGTCAACTGTAATAGTCATATGTATTGTCCCTGTAGTTCAAACCTTTTATACTTACTCTGCTCTTGATTGATACCTTATTGGAACCATATTTTTCAGTGTGAAACTTGTAACCATTTATAAAATAAATAGGATACATAGTCATACCGTGTAATGGACCTTTTGCGAGATCTACAATAAATTGATTTATGATTCTATTTATTGGATCATTTGTCTAAAAAAGCAAAACAATTCATTATCTACATTAGTTATATGATAATTTCTTTTATAAAATTTACTGTTGTATTATTAGCTAGGGTATACTCACATATGACTCAAACCAATATTGAAATTTTGTCTCTAACTTTTTATCAACATCATCAGTGGATATATTGGAAAAAAATGCTTTAACATGTCAATATATAAACTTCAGAAATTTGCACAACATAATATTAGTATTTTAATATTTGTATATACTTTTCAGAAGTATAAAACAAGGAGTTGAAATAGAAGTATAACTTACTCGATATATTTCGTTACTTCATGACAACTTAGAAGAATATATATTTGAGTTGCGTGATATTTTTCATCTATCAACATTCTACTTCTAAGTATGCCAAATGGTTTACTTGGATGAGTGAATATTGACAAATTCTTTAAAATATTAGATATTTCAGAGTTTCTACCATCATCATTTTAAGATAATCTTTTGTGCCTTGAATATATACATGGTTCAAAATAATATGAGCAAAATGATGACGCTTCTTCAACTAAGTATGCATTTCATATAGAACTTTCAACCCAAGCTTTACTCTTTACATTATTTTTCAAATGTCTAAGAAATCTACAACATATAACATGTGAATAGATTAGAAATGAATGGATTGAAATTGAAATGGCATGTATAATGGAAACTTTTACATTTAATATACCTTTCAAAAGGATACATTTATTTATACTGCACAAGTCTTATTTGTTTTGTTTGATGTGCCAATTGTGCAACTAGATGTTCCATTGAATCAAAGAAACTTAGAGGAAAAATACGTTTCAACTTATAAAAAATCAAAGGAATTCCAAACGTGTCATGTCTTCATCCCTGATTTGTGGTGCACTGAGTTCTTTAAAAAACAACTCAACTCTATGAGGGATTTCCATACTTGTGAAGGCAATAACTTATGAAAAACAATAAAGAGAAATCGTTGTATAAACATATGACAATCATGACTTTTTATGCTAAACAACTTCAGCTTGCGCATATCGGCACATCGAGCCATATTGGATACACACCCATTTGGAAATCTAATATTCTTAAGCCATTCATATAATACTTGCTTACTTCGCTTATCAAATGTATATTTTGCCTTTGGATATTTTTTAGTTGCATTATCCTGATGCAACTACTGATGACGATAAAATAACTTCAAATCTTGTCTAGATTTGACATTATCTTTAGATTTCCCTTCTATATTCATCACTGTATTAAAAATATTCTTAGACACATACTTTTCAATGTACATGACATCCAAATTATGCTTTATCAAATTGGTACTCCAATAAGGCAAATCCATATCTTATTCATTTTGTTATTTGTCCATTAACATCTTTGGACCTAACTTCAATTACCTTCATCAATCATAATTTATTGATTTTCTTTAGCCCATCCGTTCGTTACTTTATAGGTGAGCTGGATCTTCCACTATTTGATTTTTGAGAAATGTGATTTTATTCCATCGTAATGGATGATTACGCGGTAAGAATTTCTAGGTATCATCAAACTTGACTGGCTACCTCCATTTGATACTGTGAAAGCATTAGTGTGTTAGATGCAATATGGATAAGCAAGTGTGCCTTGAGTACTCCATCTAGGCAACATACCATAAGTGAAAAAATCACTAACAGTTCATAGTAAAGTAACTTGCAATTAAAAATTATGCTTTGTAGAAATATCATATGTCTTCATACTAATTTTCGATTACGTTTTTAGTTCTGCAATCATGGGCTGCATGAATGCATCTAACTTATGTTTAAGATTGTTAGGTCTTGGAACCAAAAAAAAAAAAGAAAACATATATTCCTCATTCATACACATCTAAGGTGGAAAATTATAAAAGGTTAGAGTAATTGGCCAATATGAATATTGTTGTATAGATTGACCAAAAGGTTGAAATCCATTAGTGTATAATCCAAGTCGTACATTTCAGATTTGATATGCAAATTGTGGATTCATTCTATTAAAATGATTACACACAGGAGAATTTAAACAATGTTTCACCATACCTTCATCCTGTTCATGCTCAACATGTCATCTCATATACTTGGCAGTATCTTCAGAAACATACAACCTTTGCAGTCTCAACATTAGGGGAAAGTAATACATCTTTTCATATGAAACTTCTTTCTTAGATGTACTTGATACTCGAGACATGCAGTTATGTCTAGAAAAATCACAAAACTTCCATGTCCTTAAGTCATTGTCATCAGCCCAATATAACATACAAATACTCTTACAATAATGAATCTTTTCAACCGAAAGACCTAAATCTTGCATCAATTTTTTGGTGCTACAAAAACTATCAACCATCGAATGATCCTCAAGCAATGACTCATTGTACCATTATACAATATCGTTGTAATACCTTTCAGATAAATGATGCTCCGATTTGATATTCATCGGTCGTGCAACAACATATAACTTGGAATGTTATTTGCAACCATACCATAATTCTGTATCAGCTGCATCCGACATATCATATAATATCTGAGACATCGAATTGGGAGCTTCACTCATTCCACTCCAATCAAACTCTGGCCTAACAACATCCATTATCATATTATGGGATGCAGTAGATTCTGATGCACTTGGACATACCTTATCAGTTAAAAGTTTAGGTTCATCTGTAGCTGATGTTTCAGAGCCATATTTTATAATGCAAATACCATTGATATTACTCAGAAACAAAATCCCTTTACATAAAATGCAACATTATTGTTTTAGGGTCCAAATAACTGTGATTCTGACACTTTTTATAATTACACAGAAATCTCATTTTAATTCCATTCCTAAATTTCGGTTGAGACATCAAGAATTGAATGAAATGGTTTACACCTTCTAAGAATTTTGGACGTGATAACAGTATTTCAGCTTAGAATACATCTAATTCCTATATGATCTAATTACAAAGTCTGGAAAATTTCAATGTAACAATCAATTTATTGGCCCTAGGCACCAAGAAGGAAAGGGGGGATGAGGGGTTGAATTGCTGCTTGAAAATTAAAACAGGAAAAGGAGAAGAGAAATGAATAGGAAAAAAACACACGATTTATAGTGGTTCGAGTATAAATGACCCTATCCCCAATTCTTAGAAATTGGGTGTTCCATTATCTTTCAAAGGTGTTTTCAAGCTTACACCAAACTTTTACACATGTGTTTTAATAGGCTCACACAACAACCTTTACATTTGTGTTTTAACAGACTCACACAATAATCTCTCTTAGTGTCTTGATAGGCTCACACTGTAACCTATTACAATTGGTGTTTATGCTCACACCCAATAATGACTTAAAGAATAAAAAAGATTGAGCAGCAAAATTACAAGAGTTTGGGTACAAAGTTATCAATTCTCTTGCATTTACATCTATTTGGTTTACCCACCAAAGAGATGTTGCAATAAAACTGGTACAAAATCATCAAAGTGTGCTAGACAAATTTTTGCATTAAATGCTTGACCGTCATAATTCGCAGTCGCTACTACTCATTAGCGGTCACAAAATCCAAATTCCATACAGAAAACCCCATTTGTGTCTAATGGCTAGTCCGCATGGTAGCTTCTCATTAGTTCACTAGGAAAATATAGTCGTTGCCTTTCACCTATTCTTAAAAGTAGCGGTCGCAATTTTTCTTATATAAACTGCGACTAAGGATGCGAATTCATCTGCGAAAAGTGTTCATCTTCTTCTTTTTGGTTTGCGGTCACTACCAATAAGTTTTCATCATGATTTTTGACTTTCAATGATTACCTAGGATACTTGTCAAGTTATGGTTGTAGACTTGATTCCCTTTTGAGTTACTTCAAAATTCACGGTCACGACTGAGGCATGACTTACATCGCGAATTCATCTATGACTCCGACTTTCCTTTCTTTGAATTGGTTGCGGCAGAGAAGTGGCTCGCAAATACGTCTGTCTATTTTGTCAACCTGTCTTGGTCTAGTTCGCGATTGCGAATTAGAAGATACTAGCTTACTTTGGAGATTTTTTTAACTTCATCTAACTTATAATGTAAAGATTAATTAAAAACTGTAAAACAAAACTTAATTTGAAACATTAGAATTGATCAATCCCCTTTGTCAAGATCAAAAGAGGTCCAAGACTTAGGGTTAACCACCCTAGTCCAATAATCTCCCCCTTTTTGATTTTGACAACATAGATTGATCCTAAGTGAAAAAATAATACAGAAATGTGAAGTTGGAGTATTGCATGAATGAATGCTTAAGATGAAACTTCTAAGTTTTGGCATTCAATCAAGCAAAGTGAAATTTCTAAAAAGCTAAGTATGATGCTCATGATGCTCCCCCTTAACATATGTTATAATTTTCAAGTTAATATTCCCTAAAAGCTTACTATCTCTCCCCCTTTGGCAAGATAAAAAAGGAAATGAGAAACAATTATAAGCATACATAAGAAGTAAAAGAAGAATACTTTTATAAAAATAAAATGCATCACTCATAAGACAATGTATTGCAAAAAAATAACTTTTTATTTACATAACTGTGGGATCACAATATTTGTTAAACAACAAGAAAATATAAAGAAAATGAAAACAAATACAAAAGATCCCTAATCTAGAGGAGTGGATAATCATTATCATCTCCGGAAGATGGTGCCTCTTGTGCTTATGTTGCTCCCTCGGCTTCATCTTCATCCTCAATGTCATCTTCATTGTCATCTCCATCTTGCGTATCTTCAAATTCGGTGAATTCTGGAAGATGGCAAGGAGGAACTCCTAGTTTCTCTTAGAGATCCACCATATCACTATGGAGAAGTGAAAGGAAGAGGAACCTTCTCTTCATCATCCTCATTAGTTTATCCAACTTTTGATTAATGGTGGTAAGAGACAACTTTGTCATGGCTTTTGGTTGAGGAAGAGGGACTTGTATGTTACCTTCTTCAATTTGAAGCCTTTTTCTCTTGGAAGCTTGGGAGGTTTCCATCTTCTTTACCCCTATTACACCAAGGGTATAAACATATGTGTCCGAATGTATTGCCTTAGCATTTATGGGATAGGTTAGGTCTAGGAAGTTTTAAGAGGGAATAAGCTTCTTGGTGAGGAATTTCTCTTTCTCCTCATCAAGTGCTCCAATAAAATGGTAGATGGCTGGTATGTGAGAACGTAAGAGAAACTGACTTTTGGGTTTTGTACTCATATAGATCAATTGATCCACAAGGTAACGATCGATTTGGATTGGTTTGTTTTTGACAAGGCAAAACAAGAATGCCAAGTCTTTTTGAGAAACCTTCTTACCATCACCTCTTGTGTTTATGGAGAAAGAGATGATGCGATGAAGGATCTAAAGGGGTAGGGATTTGATGTGTTTGGATAGAGAAGAGCGGGGGTCATGTTTGGTTTCAATAGAAATCTCCAACCAAAATTCAGAGTAGATAATGTCAAGTGCAGAGATGATGAAGGGAATGTATTCTCCAACTTGCATATTGAAAAGGGAAGACAATTTGTCGAAGGTAATGAAAAAAGGGTTGCCAAAGGCCCGAAACACTAACCCATATTGGCCGGCTCTCGAATCAGATTTCCAATTTAGATGCACGGTGCACATAAACTCATGTACAACCTCCTCGTATCCAGGTTCATCTCAAAAGATGAACTCGTTCCATCCCAAGTTGGAGAGAAAGACTCTAATTTCAGCGTTGATGCTTAAAGTTTCCAGTATGAATGTTGATGAAATACTGTTTAGGAGAATGACCTTAGAAGAGTTGCCTTGAATCTATCTTTTTCTTCCTTGGTTATTACCTTCATGAGATTGAGGGCAGGTGGTGCAGAGGGTTGAGCCACTACCTTGCCCATGTCTTGCTTGGAGAACTTATTTAGAGCCATAAAGCTTAATGATTTAGAGATATTTTGAGAGAGAAAGTTGATGTTTAGAAGTGGAGTGAAGAGAGTACTATTGAAAGGGGTATTTATAGGCTTTGAAGGGATGTGAAAACGGTCAAAAATTGCTAGAAATTGATTAAATGAAGAGATGAAACGGTTGGCAGTCAAATCACTTAATTGCCTAAGCGGTTACTCTAATTTGCATCCATAAATTCTTGAGTCGCGACCGTGAATTCTGGAAAATATGAGTAACGGATAAATTTTCCTCAAGAATAGGCATGTTAATGATCAAAATTTTGAAAGGCATACCAAAATTCGCAGTGGAGTGAAAATTTCGAGATCGCGAATTGACATGTGACAGCCGGGTGAAATTGACTTGTAATTCACGATCGTGAAGAAGGAATAACGACCACGAATTATGAGTCAACAAGGATAAGAATTGAAAACTAATTTTTTAAAAAAGAAAGATTGTGATCCACAGGAAAATACATACATCAATATCACAAATCAACAAATACCAATACACGTAGCAATATTACATAAGAGATCAAAAATTTTCACTTTAGGGAGCTTCCATCAAGCATTCCCAATTCTCTATTGATGAAGTTCAACCTTTCTTCATTTAGAGGTTTAGTGAAAATATCTGCAAGTTGATGATTTATGTTAATAAATTCCAACACAACATCACCTTTTTTACACATGATCTTTAAGAAAATGATGTCTAATGTCTATGTGCTTGCTTCTAGAGTGTTGGATGGGATTCTTAGAGAGATTAATAGCACTTGTGTTATCACATTTAATGAGAATATGATCAATTACTTTGCCAAAATCCTTCAATTGTTGTTTCATCTAAAGAACTTTAGTGCAACAATAACTCGCTGCCACATACTAGGCTTCCGCGGTGGATAAGACAACCGATACTTGCTTTTTACTAAACCAAGAAACTAGACATTTACCTATAAATTGGCAAGTTTTGGAAGTGCTTTTTCTATCTAATAAGTTGCCAGCATAATCCGCATTTGTATACCCTACAAGGCTAAATGAAGAATCCCTAGGATACCATAGCCCTGAGTGTATAATGCCATGCAAATACTTAAAGATCCTTTTAATAGCATTCAAATGAGACTTTCTAGGGGAGGATTGAAACCTAGCACACATGTAAGCACTAAACATGATATCTAGCCTAGAAGCAGTAAGATAAAGTAGAGATCCGATCATACCTCGATATCTCTTTTCATCTACCACCTTACCCGATTCATCCTTATCTAGTTTGATGGTATTGCTTATTGGAGTTTTAGCTTCTTTGCAACCATCCATGCTAAATTTTTTTAGCATCTTCTTTGTGTACTTGGCTTGGTTGATGAAGATCCCTTCTTTGGATTGCTTGATTTGTAGACCGAGAAAGAATTTGAGCTCTCCCATCATGCTCATTTCAAATTCCCTAGTCATACACTTAGCAAAATCCTCACAAAGAGATTTATTAATAGCACCAAAGATAATATCATCAACATAGATTTGAACGATTAATGTATCATGTTTGTGTTTTTTGACAAAAAGTGTGGTGTCCACCTTTCCTTTCTCAAAATAATTTTTCAAGAGAAATGAACTAAGCCTTTCATACCAAGCTCTCAAAGCTTGTTTCAATCCATATAAGGCTTTGTTCAATTTGAAAACATGGTTTTGGAAAACAAGAGACTCAAAACCAGGATGTTGTTCAACATAGACTTCCTTCTCTATAATGCCATTCAAAAAAACACTTTTCACATCCATTTGAAAAAGTTTGAAATTCATATGACATGCAAATGCAAAGAGAATCCTAATGGCCTCTAATCTTGCTTTGGGGGTAAAGGTTTCATTATAATCTATGCCTTCCTTTTGGTTGTATCCCTTAGCAACCAATCTAGCTTTGTTTCTAGTAATGAAACCTTGTTCATCTAACTTGTTCCTAAACACCCATTTATAACCTATAATTGGGTGTTCTTTAGGCCTAGGGACAAGTTCCCATACCTTGTTTCTCTCAAATTGATTGAGTTCTTCTTGCATAGTAAGTACCCAACTCTCATCATCAAGAGCCTCATTAATTGACTTTGGCTCAAGTTGAGAAACAAATGCAAGATTATTATCTCAATGATGAAGTTGAGATCCAGTACTTACACCCTTAGAAGTATCACCAATGATTAAGTCCTTGGGGTGATACTTGGAGACTCTTCAATCTTTGGGTAGATCTTAGCTTGGCTCTACTTGTTGTTGGTGATGTTGGTCTTCATCTACTCTTGATGAATCACCTTCTTCTTTATCTTTATCAACTCTTCTTGTAGAATCATCCAATTCTAGCTTTTTAAGATCACCTACAAGATCATCAATAAAGATACCTTTCCCAAGATCAAGTTTACTAGACTCATAAAAACAACATTCATAGATTCTTTAACTAACATTGTACTTTTGTTAAAGATTCTATATGTTTTACTTGTGGTGGAATAACCTAAGAAGATTTCTTCATTGGTCTTGGAATCAAATTTTTTAAGATTATTTTTGGTGTTCAAAATATAGCACTTACAGCCAAATACTCTAAAGTATGAGATCTTGGGTTTTCTACCATTCCAAAGATCATAAGAAGTTTTATTGAGAATGGGTCTTTTGAAAACTCTATTTGCAATATAACATGAGGTATTAATGCCTTTGGCCCAAAAGTAATTTGGCAAGGAATACTCATTGAGCATTGTTCTAGTCATTTCTACAAAAGTTCTATTTTCCCTCTCTACAACACCATTTTGTTGTGGTGTTCTAGGAGTTGAAAAATTATGAAAAACGTCATTCTCCAAATAATAATTTTCAAAAGACTTATTTTGAAATTCATTTCCATGGTCACTTTTAATAGAAGATATGAAGTAACCTTTTTCATTTTGAACCCTTTTTGCAAAACTTTTGAAAACATCAAATGAATCATTCTTATGAGCTAGAAAAGATACTCAAGTGAACCTAGAGTATTCATCTACAAGGACTAGTGCATAATGCTTTCCACCTAAGCTAGCACTTCTAGTAGGCCCTATCAAGTCCATATGGATAAGTTGAAGTGGTCTAAATGTATTTACAACATTTTTGGCTTTGTGAGAGGTATGGTGTTGCTTCCCTATTTTGCATGGACCACATGTCTTGTCTTTGGAGAAGCTTAGCTTGGGAAGTTTTTCCACTAACTTTCCTTTGGATAGGCTTTGAAGAAGATCTATGCTTGCATGCCCAAGCCTTCTATGCCACAACCAAACTTCATTTCTTAAAGACATAAGACACTTAAGAGATTAGTTAGCCAAATTGTCTAAGTCAATTGAGTAGGTATTGTCTTTCCTTTCACCCTTGAAAATATCCTCATCATCCACTAAAGTGGTGACTCGATATTCCCTAGGATCAAAGGTAACTTTATTACCTTTGTCACACAATTGACTTACACTTAACAAATTATTTTGTAAGCCACTAATTAAAAGAACATTATCAATTAAAGAACATCCATCCTTACCAATGGTTCCAATGCCAATTACCTTACCCTTGGCATTGTTACCAAATATGACATCTCCACCTTATTTTTCTTTCAATGCCATGAATAGCTTTCTATTTCCAGTTATGTGCTTGGAACATCCACTATCCATATGCTAATTGCTTGATTTGGTGGTTGCCACATTCCCCTACACAATAATAGTAAGTTACCTTTTCTTAGGTACCCAAGCATACTTGGGTCCTTGGGGGTTAGAAGATGAAGGGTCCTCTAATTTGAGGTGAGCCTTTCTAATATAACAATGAATGTTAATATGTACAAATCTCATGAAATAATGACATTGGAGTTTAGACTTAGAAGTCTTTCTCCTTTGCACAAATTTAGTATGAGTAGAAGGCCTTCTCATACCTTGGTCATGTGAATGCATGCATGAACATGTATGATGAGTAGGAGTAGAAAATTTTTTATGAGAATGATCATGCTTTTTATTATACATATAGGCATGGTTAGCTCTTTGAGTATTAGCTCTAGAGCTTGGGAGAGCCTTCCTTTTACCCTTAGGCTTAGAAGGCTTAGTGCTAGGAGCACTTTTCTTCCCAATTACCTCAATGCTAGATATTTGAGATTCTGAAGATCAAACAAATGCGGTATGAGATGATGAGGAGGCTCCATTGAAGCCTAATTCATGTCTAACTAGTGGTGGTCTTTGTGACACAATCAATGTGTCCAAGGCTTCTTTTCCTTTATGGAACTTAGAGATTGACCTTCTAAGCTCAATGACTTCTCCTTTAAGAGTGTCATTCTCTTTTCTTAATAAAGCCATTGAAGAAGATGAAGTGGAAAGTTTTTCTACTAAGTTTTTGAGTTCTTCATTAGAAGTTCTCAACTCATTTACAAGATCACTAAGAGTCTTATATTCATCTTCTAATTTTGAACACCTTTTCTTATAAGTTTTTACTTGTGACTTATACTTGTCACACCTCATGGTTAAAGCCTCTAGAAGCTCTTCATCTATCTCATCAAATTCGAAATTAGAATGAGAATAGGAAGAAATACTTACCTCATTTGTAAAATCTTCTTGTGCCATGAAACATATGTTGGCAACCTCTC
>CATIWR010056131.1:0-29093 GCA_949677035.1 Omphalea diandra | reverse complement strand
AATGAAAAAACTCTCTTATAAACTACAAAATAACACTTAATGACAATATTAGTACTGATCAATCTCTATTGTTAGTATCAAAAGAGGTTCATGACTTAGGGTTGACCAATCTAGTCCAACAAAAATAACTAAAAGAAAAGAAAAGAAAAGAAAAGAAACTCCTCTATGCTTTATGTGGTGGTGGTGTGAACCCCATAAAAGCATAAAATACTTTCAACTACTCTTGCATTATTCAAATACATATATCAAGCTCTGTTAT
Organism: Omphalea diandra; assembly: GCA_949677035.1. Classification (NCBI taxonomy): domain Eukaryota; kingdom Viridiplantae; phylum Streptophyta; class Magnoliopsida; order Malpighiales; family Euphorbiaceae; genus Omphalea; species Omphalea diandra. The sequence goes on along the minus strand of CATIWR010056131.1, from coordinate 28,834 downwards.
CCTTGCTATGACTTGAGTGTAGGTTACCAAAGCATCTATTGTTCCTCCTCTTAGTCAAAGTGGATTTCCCTATGAATTGGCATGTACTGGCCTCCCTCTTTCTTACAAATTTAGTCTTGCAACAAATAGGAACAATTGAGGTATTTGATCTTCATTATTGGCTCTATTTTGCATGCCTTATACCTAAAGCACCTATAAGCCATTGCTACGGCAGTAGCTACAAACTTGATCATAATTTTTCCTTTTCTAGTTGTAGCTACTACTAGCAAATGTTGGAATATCCAAACAACCCAGTTCGACTTTTGTTTGTTCACCACACACCATAAAAAGACAGGGTTGAAATCAAACTTGTATTTTTATCTCAAGCAAACAATGTGTAGGCTAGAAATCTTTAGATGTATCGCAGTGTTAAGCTCCAAATTTCATGAGACTTCATATGTTGTATTATAAAGGTAGCTTGGATTATGGTGATCTCCTCCCAAAACTCTTACTCCTAGTATTCTAGCAGTGAAATTATGTGTCCTTCCTCAGGGAACCAAAAATCAAATTGAACATGTAAAAAAGTACCTTTTATTCTTCACCAAATAACCAACATGTAAACTAATTCAATTGGTTGTCCTCTTCAACATGTTAAAGGGTTAGGGTAGCAAGGAATTCCAACATCAAACCGACATAGGTTAGGAACCTCATCTCGGTGAATCAAAGTAACCCCACCCCCTTAAGGATATGGTCAACCTCTATTGTTAGCTTTAGTGTGTCCAATGTGGTCCCATAATAATATTGGTTGGATTCAAAACCCTGATTCTTCAACACCTTGTATCTTGTTGCTTGAATTTCATATGTGAATTATAAATTTAGTGTTAATGGGTTTAGCGGTGGTGGTGGTGATGGGATGTTAAAGTTGAAGGAGGGATGGTCCTTATAGTGATTTAAAAGGGAACCTCTCATATAAACCCTCCTTTTTATTACTTGTTTGACTCTTGACATTATGAAGGATAATAATTGAATGAGGGATGAACGTGGTTTGCTTAAAGGGGAGATAATGAAAGGGAAGGTACTTATGTCAAAATAAAAAGAAACAAGGATAATGGGGTTTGGGCTTTTAAAAAGGTTGGTTAATGTGAAGAGATAATGTGATTTTAGGGGGAGTGGGTTAATGGTGAATGGAGGTGGTGTTGTGGCTAGTGGGATGGGTAATGGTGTGGCCGACGATTGGGAAGGATAGTGTTAGTTGAATTAATGGAAGGGAAAATAAAGGTCTTTTAAGGTTTAGTGACAGGAGAAGATGTTCTTTTGAAATTTAAAACACTCTTTTTTTACCCAATACTAAAGCCCAATTTCTTTATTAAAACTTGAAAAGCCTAGCTTCATTGAAAGAATTTCCCTTGAACATCTGCTGGCCCAAATTCATCTCTCTCACCTAATTTGGCACCTCAAAGCACAGTCGGCCCCCTCTTGGCCCACAGTATCTCATCATTCCTTCATCTCTTCTACCTAGCTCTCTATTATGCAATTCTTATGGGGCCCATGGCATGGCCCATGCAAATCTATTTCAACTTTTCCTTTTTTAATAGCCTAATAACCTATAAAAAAAACTAAAATTAATTCCATTGCTAAAATGAAATAAAAAATGGCAGAATTCTATGGTTAACTCTTCTCAATTGCAACTAAAACTCCTACCATAAAATAAAAATTCTGCTACACTTAACAAATTAATATGCAATTTGTGGCTAAATTAATTAAAATAAACTTAAACCAAATTGGTTAGAATTTATTACGTTGTCTCGCAATAAGTGCTTGTTTATAGTTATTAGCTTGACTTTCCCTAAAATTAATTTTGTTGGAGTATTTAGGAGAATAACTTCTTCTGTTTGCACTATTTATCTCCAAAAATAGGGCTTGACTTACTGACCATTGACTTTAAATATGTTTTCACTATTCCATTCAATTCCACAGTTCCATGCGAAAACATTTGTACTACTGTAAACAAACCAAACTAGCATGATTTTAGCTTTCCAATGAAGACTTTTAGTCTACAATTGAACAATAGAACTTGTTGTCTTACTTTAATTGAACGTTTATGAATGTGCTTCTCGTGCCAAAGCTTAGTTTTCTCCTTGTAAATTCTGGCACTCTCATAACCATTTGTTTGAATCAATCTAGCTCATTCAACTGAAGTTGGCATTTTTCTCCAGCTCGTTTAAGATTAAAAATTAACAACTTGATAGCCCAATTCACCTTATGCTTTAATTCCATAAAAAGGTAACAGGCTTTTTCAAATACTAACATATAAGTAGACATGGCAAGGGGCATTTTGAAAGTTATTTTATATGCCTATAATGCATCATCAAGCTTTTGTGACCAATCTTTTCTGAAATTTGTCACTATTTTCTCTAAAATGTGCTTTAACACTCTATTCAAAATTTCTTCCTATCCACTAGTTTGTGGATGATATAGGGTAGCAGTCATATATGTGACTCCATATTTCTTGGGCAATGTTTCAAACTACCTATTCCAAAAATGAGTTCCACCATCACTTATAATAGCTTTAGGCACCCTAAATCTTAAGAAAATGAATTTCTTAATGAACCTAGTCATAATCTTAGCTTCATTTATAGGTGTAGCTAGTGCTTCAACCTATTTAGACATATAATCTATTGCAACTAAGATGTAAAGCTACACATCCGATGGAGGAAATGGCCTTATGAAATCGATACCCCAAACTGGTAATAGACATAAAACCATCCATTCTGGTTCTATATTTTTTTGAATAACCAAACAATTCACTTTAAGAATGTTATTCAATGGCATTTCTTTTCGTATCAATATGTTACTTATCCTTTGGCAATGATCATAAAAATGTATGAATTTTCATGTATCTTTAGACATTGTAGGCCAATAAAAATCACTTTTAAGGATCTTTACAACTATTTTGATGGTGTTGAAATGTCTACCACTCTCCAAAGAATGACAATGAGTTAAATACCATGAATTTCTTCCTTAAGCACACACCTCCTAATAAGTCCATAAGGAAACTGCATGTAAAGAAGAGGCTCCTTCCAAAAATAATGTCTGTTATTTGTCTAAAATTTCTTCTTTTGCTAGTATGGCATATCTGCAATTATGATTCCACTCATAATATAATTGACAATGTTTGTGTGCTAGGATGTTCTAATTTAAGCATAAAAATATGCTCATTTGGAATTGTTCCTTAATTTTCAAGCTGCATTTCCACTTTCCTGAGGTTGAATTTGCAATAAGTGATCAGCCACAACATTCTCAATACCTTTTTTGTCCCTAATTTCAATATTAAATTCTTGCAATGAGAGTACCCCAATGTATGAGATGAGGCTTGTCATCTTTCTTACTCAATAGGTACTTAATTGTAACAAGGTCTATTTACACTATGACCTTGGAACCCACCAAATATTACCTGAATTTGTTGAATACAAACACTATACATTATGGCCAATAACTCTTTCTTAGTAGTAGCATAATTAACTTAAGCTTTATTGAGTGTCTTGTTAGCATAATAAATCACATGCACTTATTTGTCCTTTTTTTTTTGCTTAAGACAGCTCCAACAACGTAATCACTTGCATCGCCCATGTGCTCAAATGGTTGGCTCCAATCCTGGGCTGTTATTATAGATGTTAAAGTTAAAGCCTTTTTCAATAACAAAAAGCATCAAAACACTCTTAGTCAAAATTAAATTCAAAATCTTTATCAAGTAAGTTACAAAGAGGTTTTGTAATCTTAGAAAATATTTAATAAAACAATGGTAAAATCCCACATGATTAAGGAAACTTCTCACTTCTTTGATAGATGTTCTTTTTAGCCATGTCTCTGCCATGATGGATCTATAGTACCACTAAAGTCAACTGCATCCTATTTTCTTAATTTGTCATACCTTCTCTCTCTTTGAATTTTTAGACCCTGCACTGTTGGTTCACCGATTCTATGTTATGGTTGACCATGAAATATATGTTGTGCATGAGAATGTGTAAGAGATCTAACTTTATCAACAGGTTGATCTCTCAATGGTTGGCATGATGCTTCTACGGAATGCAAATCAGCTGACTCCTCTATCCTTTTTGAGCCATGGGTACTACCATGACTACCCTCTACTAATGCCCTATAGACATATAAGACTATGTCATATGATAATGCATAATAGTGAAAAAGTCATGTCATGTTCATATGTATGTCCCTATGAAGCCTATCCCTGCTTTGATACCAAAAATTGTAACAACCATTTTCATTTACAAAACATAGCATTCATGTCTAAAAATACATATGCATAAAGGTTTTATTCATCATACATACACAATCCAATATGTATTTAATGTACATATATGTTAACTAATGTTCAAGGCTAGTGACTACAAACTGGATCTTATATAGATGTATATACATGACATAAGAAGAGCGAGAGTTGGAATACAACCGAAGACTTATGGTCTATGAATCTCTAAGCAAAACTTTATGCACCAAGGTATCCAAACCCTATGCTTCAGTATTTAGAAAACATAATTTCAATTTGGTGAGTTGCGAGTCAATGATTAAAATTAATAATCAGATTCTTATGGCACAACCAACAATAAATTATCATTAGGATACATTATAAGTATAATAATTGACTATGCAAGTGCTAATGCAATAGATTGATTTTTATAGTGACCTTACAAGGCAAACACTGCTCTCAAGAATTCATGTGATTCAAGTGACATTTGATTTTATTGGCCAACATATAACAAGTGGATCATTTGATTAATAACATGTGCCAATAGGACATATTGGTCCCTTTTCCAATTGATTTGCAAGTATTTGACAAGCCGGTCCCAATATCCTTTTAGTTTCATATGTGAGTGTTCATTCCTAATGGTATACCAAGTAATCATTAAGAGCATATAATTCTCACTTGACTTGTATTCACATGTAAAATGTAACAATTCAATCACATATACATATAATAGAACATAACCAAATCATAACAATATCACACATACACATTAGAATCTAATTATGGTTTTTACTCACATTTTGATGTGAATAACCTTTATGATAGGTTTGGTTCTCTCTCTAGGGCCTCCTCAAAGTGTTGAGATCCTATCATTTGATACATACATGGTTATAAGTATGTCAAAACGATTATGAATGCTTGGTATGCAACTATGGCATGACCATGCAAGTGGACCTAGTGTTTATGCATATTTTTCTTATGTGGTAGTCTGAGTTTGCTACACTCTCACAGTAATAACTCTAATATATTTATCCAATTCTTTTTTTCAAATAAACTAGACACATAAAGTCATCAAAATATATGAAAATAGAAAGACTGAGGAGATTTTGGTTGGTTGTGAACTAACCCTAATGTAGGAGCCATATCTCCTTATAACCACAAAATCAAGCAAAATTGTTTCATATGCACTTAGATGGGGCATAAAGCTACAACTTTCATATTTTGCACTTTCCCTAATTCCTCTTCTAGGATTATGAACTTGTGGTAATAAAATTATGCTCTAACAATAAAACCAATACAATCAGCTCTTGTTCTCTTAAATTTCAACATCCATCTAAGAGTTCTACCTCAAATACTCCATAATTCTCACTAACCATGAATGATTAACATGTCATGAGGGGTTAATTGCATTTGGGAAGAATATAAATTAACTTACCTATTGTCCCATAATAAAAAAACCTTAGGATTCTTTCATAGGTAGCTCACTCTTCTCCTTCTCCTTCTCCTTTTCCTTCTCCTTCTCCTTCTCCTTCTTCTTCTTATTCTTCTTCTTCCTTTCTTTCTTTCTTTCCTTCTTTCTTTCTTACCTCACTCTTTCTTCTACTATCCCTCATGTTTAACAACTCTATTATGATCCTAAAGGTGAAAAATTTCACTTGCAAACCTATTGTAACAAGACAGAATCATAGTGTTTCACTTCCATTGGTTGGAAGTTCACTTTCCTCTTTTAGTCCCTCTTCTTCACTCTTTAAGCACCTTTATCAATATTTGAATCTCTAGATGCTCCTTATACTTTTAAATAAGCTCTATAGAACCATTATTTATAATGTTATAATATGCACACAATATAAGATAATTTTCCATGCAACTATACAAACATTACATATATGTTCAAGTGTCCCAAATGTAATGGTGGAAGTGTCATCGTTGTGCTTATCCAATTCACATGCCTAAATGGTCATTTATCCAATGCATATGTTCATGTGGGATTTCAAAGCATTTATGCAATGAATATGTTCATATGATAATGCCAATGAATATGGATGGGGGTGTTACAGTTTGAACTTCCTTTACTCCTCTAGTGTGACATTATTGGTAATGAACGAGATCTTTGGATTTTCTTATATGCCAAGGTTAAATGAAATAGTATGCATAAAATTAATGTTAAATATGCTCATGAAATGATGCATCTATGCATATTACCATCAGGAAATGCATCACACAAGTAAGGAAACTCATCATTCGTTACCTTAAACATAAAAAAATACATCATCGTCTTCAAAAAGACTATAAATAAGGACATCAGTAGTATTAAGAAAGCCTTCTTCATCTAGTTGGTTGATTAGAGCCTCTTCTGTCTAAGCCTTCTCCTTTTCTTTATCCTTTACTCAATCAATCAAAACCTTAAGATCAACATTATGCACAAGACGTGCCTCTTTCCTATAATCTATTTCGGCAATCACCTTAACAACTCCTTTAAAATTCAATTTTATATGATCATCTTCTAGTTTAATCTTTCAAAAATTTGCCTAAAGTATTGCTTCACCTGTCATAGTAGGCTCAATTTTTTCCATAAAGTTCTTCAGTTCCTACTTCCTCAATAGAGTTCATAACCATGCTCTCAATGTCTTTTAATTTTATCCCTGTGTAGGTAGCTTTAATGAACTTGCAAGGCCTAATATACTCATATTCTGAGTCCGTAAATGATGCATTCCACTTTAGTAAGTCAGACCTTCCTCTACATGATCTTCCTCAGTGGCCCAACATTTTTGCTCTAATACATATTGCTCCCTTTATTCATCAAAGACTTCTTATCCTTTCATGGCCATATTGACTGAGGACCATATAGAACCGCATGCTGACCTGACTCTTGACTGTCCATTGTCTCTATGACCTATTTTCGTCTTTTTTTTCTTCTTACCATCCTACTCCTTTGACGAATCTTGACAATTTTGATACCCTAACTTGCCAACATCTAGTTGGAAAACAAGTCTTCTCAAGTTTGTCCATGTCATTGCCTAATGACTTCTCACTCCAAATGGTTCCTTGCTCCACTTTTCTGAGAACTTCACCTTTTTTCATAAAGAAGTCTAAGAGTGGCCTTCATAAATCTCTCTTACTTCTTACTTTGACCCTTCATCATGGTACCCCAATCCTTTCCTTGTACAATGGATGGGAATATCTAGAAACTCTAATATACCAATAGAATTTCTCCCTAACCCCTACCCTAAAAGGAAGTTCATGTTTTTTCTAATCCCCATTCACTTTGGATAAACATATTTATCCATGACTCCAACAACCTAAAACCCTTAAAGGTATGGAACAAGCACAATCAAAGCTTATACAATTTTACCAATCTCAGCACAGATGGTCACAACCTCTCTTTTTTATAAGGGATCTTAACTTTCTGGTGAATAGCGGAAGATACTCTACCTAGAGGATGATATCATGGCCTTTCTAGCAAAAATGAGAAAGTAATTAAAATGTCCAAGACTATGAACACCACCATGGCCTCAATTATTCCTGATTTTACCATAGTCTTAAATATACTTGCAGCTAACCTTCTGCTATCATCATAAGCCTTAATGATACTGGTAAAACCTTTCAAATCCTTTTTAGATAACCAAAATTTGTGCAATAACTTTGTAAGGCATATATTAATCTTGGAGACATCATCTACCACCACATATAGAGTATGTCTTTCTTTCACCTCCACTCATATAAACAGAGTTATATTATGATACCTTCCCTCTGATGGCAATCATCATATGAGAAGGTGATTTTGCCTTTTAAGTCACTAATGTAATAACATTTTTGGAGTAGCTTCACTATAAATGACCAAATTGGATAGAGCTCCAATCATAGCCTTTTTATGCTATTGAGAGGTCATAAGTAGTTCCCATACACTGATCTGAGTTAGCACCTTCTTCAACTGCTTTATAATGGGATTGTCTTCTTCTCACACTTTCATGACAAGTTCATATTTCCCCTTTTCAACCCTTGGTTCTTTGGGAGCTTCTTTGTCATGATATAATTTTCCACTATGAGTGACATGGTTCAACTGAGACCTTAGTCAAAACCTGTTCAATAGTGGCAATAACAACTTCCTCAAGAATCTTGTAATCTATCATGAAAGTCCTTTGATTTATGGAAGGAACATTATAGTAGTTTGGGAGAGGGTTCCCTCGGATGCTAGGCCTTTTAGAGTTTGGTGGAATAATCATCTTATTATTGATAAGGTCCTAAATCTTTTATCTCAGTCTGTAACAGTTATCAAAGTTGTGACCCATTCCTTGGTGAAGAACACATTAAGCATTGGCGTCAAACCCCCTCAGTAGCATATTAGAAAGTGGTGTTGGTGATAAAAAGCTTCAACACCCGCTTCTTATACAGCTTATCAAATGCCTTAGACAACGACATCCCTAAATTTGTAAATTGTCTATGCACCCTCAAACATTAATATTGTTTGTTTTGTTCCCTTCTTCTTGGGGCTGAGATGGGCACTTCTTATTCCCCCATACTATATTTTTTTTTTTACTTAAATTATAGCTCTTCATCTTGTAAACCTATTTCTTGTAGATCTTCAAAATTCCTAACTAATATTCCTCTAATTATATTGTCGATTCCAAGTAAAGACCCTTTCATAATCATTTTGACTTACTTTCTCTCTGTGGTCCTTGTGGTTGCTTATAAGACCATCTTCTTCCATCTCTAAATATGTAATCTTTGAAGATATCAACAATCTTTTGCTTCAAGAACTCTAAGTCTTGTAGTGTGACCTCTAGATCTAAATTAGAAGCATATTATTTATCAAAAGACTTTGTCAACTTCGTCGAGTTCTCTTTGATAGTCTTCAACTGGTTGAAGTACCATGCTTCAATAAACTCTTCCAATGATAACTCAAAAGCCTCTAACATTGTATCAATCAATACCCAAGATGTTTTCATGACTAACACATATGAACAAACATGGTTCTTTGCATTTTGAGTTCCTATGAACTTCGATTGCTCAAGCATACGAAAATTAGCTAGTAGTTTTCCGGTTTGTGAGCAAGCAATTCTTTAATGTTTGTCCCCTTATTTAAACCTTTAGCACCTAGAGTTTTCTATATTTTCTCTAGTTGTTTCACTAAGTCATCAAATTGAATACTTTCTTTCTAATTTTTATAAACTTATCAAGGGAAATAGTGACACTACCTATGTCCTTAACAAATTTCTTCCCATAATATTCCCTCATCTTAAATAAATGATCATCAATCACCACAAGAGAGGGGGTTCTATAGGTGCTTTTCCCTTGTCAACTCTATTGGTAGCTGCATTTCCTTTGTTTAGGATCTCATTAAGCTTCTTGTTTACTTCTTCAACAATCTTCTCTTCCATCTTATGTTTGAAGTTAGCCATCAACCTCTCCAAAACTTTAGGTTTTATGTTTGATTCCATAATTGGACTACCTTTTTGATTCAGGCTTGACATCTTACTTTTCCTAGCGAGTTAGTTGCCTTTTCTTTTCCACAAGGGTTTGGATGGAGCTATGATGGCTACAAGACAAGGGTTATCAGCATGATGCATGAATAAATAACCAATGCATGTATCCATGATATGCACATGTCATTTTACATAAGATCCTTCTAATCTTATTCTACCCATACACGAGGTCTAGTGGCTCTTTTCTAAGTAGAGTTTCATTTTTACCAATATGGGATAGAGAATGCATGCAGTCACCTCGGACTAAGGAGAGCTGGAGTCTCAAGAGAATATATATAAAAGACATAACCAAATAAGAACTTTTTTACATTAATTGGAAAAGTATATACATGGAATGTGAAAAGATCCCTTTACAAGGTAAGAGGGATATTTACACGAAGATCCTATACAAGGCAGGGAACATTAAGAATACCTAACCATGTGGGAAATATTTACATCAAAAGGGATGGGGTTACATTTATTCTTTCATTAAAAATGCCTAACCATGTTCTTTGAGGATGGGTACCCTATTTCAAGGTACTAATTACTCCTACACATGTCTAATAGTTGAAAGGATTGTTGTAGTTAATGGCTCTTATAAGCTTGAGGGCCAATTGTCATGATCCCCCATTTGATATACCTGAAGGTACTAGGCTTATGAGTGATGAATCCTCCTCATAATCTCCTAAGCCCATATGGAGCTTAGGTCTTACGTTTGGAGAACCATTGATTTATCTAAGGGCACCTAATGCTCGTCGTGAAGTGTGAAGGCTATTTGAATGCAATAAACTACTTGACAATAAGATTAAAATATTAAAAGTGAACTATAAATTAAATACGAAGTCAATTCTAGGTCCCCAGCGAAGTTGCCACTATGAACATCTTGGGTTTCACGGCTATACTCGAACGAGTGAAATCTTGTTTGCAACTCCTACCTTTTATCAATCATCAAGGGATCGAGAAGACAGAAGTCATACTTTGGTAATATCGTGGCATGTGTTGGACCAACGAGGGAGGTCCTCTTAGGCCTTATACAATTTCAAAGCCCTTAGTCCAAAATTATGATCATTAGGGGACTAAAGGTGGGATAATATCTAGGTACTACCACTAAAGAATGTGGATTCACCACCCGACATTAGTTGGGATAAGAATCTAGGAAAGGAAAAATTTAAATCTATCCTAAGTTAATTAGAAGGCCCTTTTGTCTTCACCCCATCAGAGATCGAGTTCAGAAATTGGGTACAACATGAGGAAGAGGTTAAACACCCTAAACCACCAGGATATTGGGATTCAACCTGGAGCATCTTTGGTTCACTTTTAACATTTTTGCTAAGTTATTGATTAGTCCAATTATAGACCCTAAGTATACATCTAAACATGATCCATTTAAAAAAAGCTAGTCATTAACTCAAAAGGGGATATAGATCATGCATCATGTTATAGGGTCTTAACATGCATCATCATCCATTCACATACACAATCATTCATAATGGGGAGGGAGTCATACGACATGGCTTAGGGTTTTAACATGCATCATCATCCATTCACACACATAATCATCCATAATGGGGAGGGGGTCATATGACATGGCATAGGGTTTTAACATGCATTATCATCCATCCACATATAAATGTGACCTTGCATGATCACATAATATGTATGGAAAAGTGATTAAGACTGAGTTCATGGTCTAATCCTAAGTAACCACCAATACCCTAAAGAAGAAATAACTTAGTGATGAGTCAAGCTAAAAACAAACAAGTAAAAAGAACATAAAGTAAGCGAAGAAAGGTAAACAAGGTATCTGGTGGTCACCATACCATAACTCTATAGTCAAGGAACCTAGCATGTGACTAAGTCCATGATCATCACAATTCACCATCACAAACTAAAATTTACAACTTGCAATACACATGTATAAATGCATGAATCTTGAGTATGAGAAAGGCAATGAATGCATGCACACACAATGTTAGGCATTTGAAGGGTATTAGATAGCTTTGAGGCAAAGATTCACCTAAATAAAGTCTTAGGGTTATTGAACCGCTCCTCATCTTACTCATAAAGAGTTGTAACATTTAGGGTGGAACCTAACATTATAAAAGTTAGAATGCCTTTATCAAACTAAGAAATCAAAAAATCAAAAATATTATTCACATGACTATGCATGAAATCTTGCCTAAAGAGGACTATCAAGGTCAAAGAAAACTCAAGTTCCTCACTAGCTTATTACCTAAAAGCATTTTAAGAAAGAAACAAAGGAAGTCATTTAGAAAACCAATAAAACTCCATTTTTGAAGTGAATAAACATCCTGAATCATTAGACCTTACTTTATTCTATCACTAGAGCCATCCAATATCCTAAACGATACCCCTCCAAAGCAATAAATCTGAGAGAAAGAAGAAAAAGATCTTTTACTGTGTTACAGGGAACCTGGGTTATACAACCATGAATAAAGATTGTACAGCCTAGGAAGAGGGTTGTATAATCTACTAATGAGGCTGTACAACCCTCATTTTTTAGGTTTTGAAATCAAAAAATGAGAAAGAAAAAGAAGAGAAGAAGAAGGGGAAAAGGGGTCCTCAATTTGTTTTAGTGATGTTTTTGCCTTCAGAAGCACCTGATAGTTTGATATCCTTCAAGAATGCTTAGGAAAATGCACAAATAGAAAGATAAAGGCCTAGTTTTACCTTAGAGTGAGTGGGCTGAGGTTAGGGTTTTAGTTTTCTATATGTGAGGATACTTGACAGAAAATTTTAGCTGAGTAACTTTAGGTTCTTCCAAACTTCTCTCATCTCTTAAAATGAAGGGGTACTTATAGGTGTTGAATGGGTGCACAGTGCCAAAAATAGTTTTGGTTACACCATGGATGCATTTAATCATAGAGCATGAGAGTGTTATACTAGAATTAGGGCTTTGTATGTGGGCTGTAAGAATGGATTGTACCTCCTTCTGTCAGGGTTGTACAACCTTATTGTTAAAGGGAGACCAATTTCAGAACATTCTAAAGATTAGGGATTAAAGAGGGTTGTATAACCTTACGTAACAATGTACAACCTTTCTTTAGGGTTGCACTACCCATTAAGCTTGGCTAGCAGCCTTAATCTGTGTATGGGCTTGGTCTTTGGGCTTTTATAAGTGTTAGACTATGTTGGTAAAACCTAAATCATGAACCTCTTTTTATTTTGACAATAGAGATTAACTAATTCTAATACTTGTATTAAGTGTTGTTTTGCAAATTCTAAGTTAGTTTTTTCATTGGAAGTTGGATGGAATCCAACCATGAGAAGTTCATCCAAATTCATGGTGTCTTTATCCTAAATCACGATTGTGAATCTATAATAAAGATAGATGAAGCTAGGCCAAAGGAATTCATAAAAAAATTCATAGCTGCAACCTAGCCGAAGAAAGTGAGCTTAAGTCACAGAGGAATTTGCGGTGGGTATCGCATCTTGTTCATGACCGCGACTTTCATAGTGACAAAGAAGGGAGCCAAAGTCACAATCACAACACGCCAAGTGTCTAAGGTATCAGTTGAAGATAAAAAAATTGCGAGGTTGAATTCAGGGTTGCTACCGCGACTCAAGAAACTAAAATTTCACCTTCAAACAAAGGAATTTGCAGTCTTAGACGTGCCCAAGGCAAAGACAACTCGTGACCGTGACTTTTAAAAAGCAAGTAGAACACATGACTACATTTCTTAGATGACCAATGAGTAGCTGACACGTGGACTAGCCATTAGACATAAGACGAGGTTCTCTGTCGCGATTTCTATGGCAAAATGGTTGTAGCGACCGTGACTTTCGCCTGACAAGCATTTAATGCAAAATCTGCTTAGCACAACTTGGAGATTTGTTGATAGTTTTAGAGTAATGTCTCTTTAGTGGATATGGGCTATAAATACTCCACCAAATAGATGTAAATGTAAAAGAATTCATTAATTTGTAACCAAACTCTTGCTAATTTGCTACTCATTCTTTCATTCTCATTTATGTATTATTGATTGTTTAGTGTGAGCAACAAGCACCATTGTAAGACGTTATAGTTAGCCTAAATTCAAAACTGTTATAAGAGGTTGAAGGGTGAGCCTATACAAAACACTTGTGAGAGGTTTTTGTGTGAACCTAGAAAACACAAGATGTAAGGGTTTCTATGTGAGTCATAAAGACAAGTTGTAAAAGTTTAATGTGAGCTTAGAAATGTCAGTTTAGTTGAGTAAAACACCTAATTGTTAAGAATTAGGGAGTGGACGTAAGGTTTGTTAACACCTGAACCACTATAAACCTTTGTGTTGATTTTTCTCATCTCCTTCTTAATCTCCTCAACACACTAACCTTCAATTTTAATTTTTAATCAACCACCAATTCAACCCCCTTCTTGGTGCCTTAGGCCAACAATAAGGTTTCTAGGGCCTTTCATCTCTCCTTTCGGCTATTCTCATTACATCTTGGGAATGAATTTAGTGACTTTCATCATTGGCCTTGCATCCTGAGACTCAAAATCTGATGCTTATAGTAACCCGACATTATTTCATCAGTAATGTTTTAATAAGAACTTTTATTTTTTTATCATATCCCATCCATAATCCATCAGTACTTTTTTTGTTTTTATTTATTTATTTTATTGATTTGAATATTTTTAAATCATAATTCTTAATTCAAATTTATATATTTATATACTATCAAATGTAACAAATTATAATAATAATATAACTAGAGTATACATACACACATAAAATTCTTAAAGTTTTATACAAAAAAACCTATAAACCTTATCATCCATAGTTGCATTATTTTGATTAACTAAAAAATCATCATTATCGGCAGCAGAAGGATCAAATGTGGAAGGATCAGCAGGAGCTGGAACCTGAGTGGTAGTAGTGGGAGGCAGAGCAAGAGGTAGAGCTAAGGTCATAGGCATTTGCAAATGAGATGGAAGAGGTATCCCAATTTCTTAAGACACGACCTGTAATTAGTCTTTCATAGTGTACATCCACGTATTAGTAGCTCAGATGTAGGCATGAGAAGATGTCACCCTTTCATCTACACGCCTCTTGACCTCTCATTATAAATCCTTGATATAAGGTGGTGGAATCGATGAAGAGTTGGCACACTAAGGGTTACTATAAATCTACCCCTTCACCTGGCCCCCTGTTGTTAGTAAGAAAACATCACGCTTGTCCACCTGACAAGGCTCAATGGCTCTTGGATTTAACTGTGGCATATGGATACAATTCATATCGATATCCTTGTACATTCTATAAAGTATTAATGAGTATAATAAATAAAAAATAAAAGTAAAATAAGTTATGACTTACATTAATAGTCTTTGAGTATGCATCTATGAAGGTCTCCATGTCATGTTGCTTAATGTGTGTATACACGAAGACCTCTACAGGTAAAACCTCTCGTCCCAACTACTAAGCCTATTATTAAGCGAATGAAAACTATAAATAAAAAAAATTAAATATAAAAAAATAAATAATAATTCATAATTAATCAATTGTAAGTATTAATTATCAGTCATCTAACATGCTAGAATGGGGTATAAACCCCCAAGTGTGCCTAGATTGACCTAATCTAAGACCTCTTTTCTTTGTCCTCTTATTCAGGCTAACTTGGCAAGACACAACTTGAGTGTGAGAAGAACTCCACTACATCTGTCAGTGTTCCCAAGCCTCATTAAACACCCATTTCTACTTGCCCTTATGTTTTAAATCATAAAGCATATCCTTGTACCTTATGCTAGCCTTTTTAAAGAAGGTTGTCTAAATTAAGTCGTTAATGGCTTGGTCGTCCCACTAAAATTGCTTTTGTAACAATAATAAGGAAAAAATCATAATTAGTAAATAAATAAAGTTAAATTTATTATAATTTAACTATGAATTGTTAACTTTCAATACCTTAAACTCTTCCCAGTAGAAGGTTTTCACAAACTATTTTTTCCAGCAATAGACACCTATATGAATCTTTTGCTTAAAGATCTTCCAACATGCACAAGAGCATCTATTGGACGGATGCAAACTGCAATAAAGTTATAACAAAAAATTAGTTAGTTTGACCATTAATAAATATTGAATGACATAACTGGAAAAATAATTGTTACATATATCCCATGTTGTAAAAAAATCTAAGGTCATAACTCAGGAACATATAATGTATACAAATCATCAGGCTACGTCGGCGTAGATGGCCCTTTAAATGGTGATGGCTCTGATGGTGTCGAAGGAGTATACAACACTGGAGATGTACTAGGGGATGGAGCTGAAGGAGTTGAACCCACAGGAGTGGAAGATATAGGTAGAGTCATAGGTGTCGAACATAACTATAGTGGATGGAGGCAGGATGGCAGAGTTGATCTGCTATGATCACATGTACATCTTCTACCAGTTAAACCACAACATGAAGGTGTACCGAGTAGTTAGGAATATGACGTGTCATTTGAATTTACATGTGATTATTATTATATATAATATAATATTTATACATAAAAGTAAAATGTATAAGTGTACAAATGCCTAATTTGAGGAGAAAGTTATAACTTAGTTAAAATCATCGTACTTTATATCATTTTTAGAGATTAAATCTTTTGATGATTTAGAATCAGTATGTGGTTTTATTTCATCTTTTGATTATCTTCATTTTTGTCATTAAAATTGATTAACGACTCACCTGGATCATTTAAACTTCTCGGTGGCTCGTAATTTGTAATTTCAAGTAGAGCCAATTTTTAACATCCTCTTAAAACAAAGCTTGAGATGATGTCTTAATATTTTCATCCTCAATTTCACCAAATGCTCGAGTTTTTATTTTGAATACCGCCCACCAATCAATTTTATCTCATTGTAAACTAGGATTAGAAATATAATTCACTTAACATGCTTGGATTGCCAATATAAATGGTTTATATTTATTAAATTGGTGTTTGTGGTTGGTTTCGATGATATTATAATTTTTATGCACTTTCATTCCCAAATCAAGAGTTGGATCAAACCATTCACATTAAAATAAAATGGTTCCTTTTATCGAAAATGCAGGATACTCCAACTGTAGCACCTTGATTAGTCGACTGTAATAGTCATATGCATTTTTACTATAATTGGAACCCTTAATACTTACATCACTATTGATTGTTACCCTATTGGAACCATATAGTGTGAAACTTGTACCCATTTACAAAGCAAATGGGATACATAGTCACACTTCATAATGGACACTTGGTAAGATCTACAATAAATTTATTTGTGAGTCTATTTGTTGGATCATTTGCCTAAAATAAACAAAACAACTAATTATTGACACTGCTTATAGAATAATTAGTATTTTAATTTACTATTATAATATTAGCTAGTGTATAACTCGAACTAATATTGAAATTCTATCTCCAACCTTTTTATCAATCTCAACAATGGATATGTTGGGAAAAGTATGCTTTAATATGTCAATGTATAAGCTTCATAAAATTATAAAAATATTAATTATATTAGTATAGGATTATTGACAAATTTATAAAATAAAGAGCTGAATTAATATAATAACTTACTTGACGTATTGTGTTACTTCATGACAATTAAGAAGAATATATGTTTCAGCTACGTGATATTTTTCATCAATTTACAAGTGTCCATTATACACATGTCCCTATATGAGTGAATATTAACAAATTTCTTGAAATATTGCTTATTTCATATTGTCCACCATCATGATTTTGAGGTACTCTTTTGTGCCTTGTATACACATGAGGTTCAAAATAATAAAAGCAAAATGATGAGCCTTCTTCAACTAACTGTGTATTACATATAGAACCTTCAACTCTGGCTTTATTCTTGACATCATTCTTTAAATGTCGAAGAAGTCTACAATATAAACATATGATTAGATTACAAAGCAATTGATTGAAATTAGAATGAAAAGTATAATGGACACAATGAAATGAAATATACCTCTCAAAAGGATACATCCATTTATACTACACAGGCCTTGCTAGCTTTGCTTCATATGCCAAGTGTACAACTAGACATTCCATTGCATCAAAGAAAATTAGGGGAAAAATTTGTTCCAACTTACACAAGATGAAAGGAATGTCAATTTCCAAACTTCTCATGTCTTCCTCCCTAAGTTATGGTGCAATCAGTTGTTTAAAAAACATACTAAACTCCAGGAGTGGTTTCTATACTTGTGAAGGCAACAGCTCACAAAAAGTTATAGGGAGCAATCGCTGCATAAAACACATGACAATCATTGCTTTTCATGTTAAACAACTTCAGCTTGTGTACATCAACGGATCGAACTATATTGGATACATACCCGTCTGAAAATCGAATATTCTTGAGACATTCACATAATACTAGTTTAATTTGCTTATCCAGTGTATATTTTGCTTTCAGATATTTCTTTGTTGCATTATCTTGATGTAACTTCGAACGACAACATAATAACTTCAAGTCTTCTCTAGATTTTGGCATTATCTTTAGATTTTCCTTCTATATTCATTATTGTATTAAAAACATTCTCAAACTCTTTCTTCTTAATGTGCATGACATACAAATTATGTCTTATAGAACTAGTACTCCAATGAGGCAAATCCCATATTATACTTCGTTTCCTCCACCCATATTTTATTCATTTTATATTTAAGCACTAACCTCTTTGGACCTAACTTTAGTTACTAGCATCAATTGTAATGTAGTGATTTTCTCTAGTATTTCCATTCTCGACGTTATAGACGAAGCCAAATCTTCCACTATTCGATTCCTCAAAAATGCCTTTTTATTCCATTATTGATGATTAATTGATAAAAATTCACTAGCATTATCAAACCATGATTGCTTCTCGCCATTAATAAGCATGAAAGGATCAATATATTCCATGCAATATGGACAAGCAAATCTACCTTGAGTGCTCTAACCTGACAACATACCATAAGTAGGAAAATCACAAATAGTCCAAATCAAAGTATCTTGCAACTAAAAATTCTATTTTGTGAAAATATCATATGTCTCTACCCTAATTTCCCATAACTTTTTCAATTCGACAATCATGGGTCGCATGAATACTTCCAACTTTTGTTTAGGATTATTAGGACCTGGCACTAAAACAGAAATAAACATATATTCCTTCTGCATACACATCAAGGGGCAAATTATAAGGTGTTACAATAATTGGCCACCATAAATATTATTGTCCAAATTATCCAAACTGTTGAAACCCATCACTGTATAAGCCTAGATGAACATTACAAATTCTAGATGCAAATTGTGGATTCATTCAATTAAAATACTTCCACACCAGAGAATCTAAATAATGTTCCATCGTACCTTCCTCTTGCTCGTGCTCACCATCACATATAAGTGGTAGTTACTTCAGAAACATACAACCTTTACTGCCTTGACGTTAAAGGAAAGTAATACATCTTCTTATATGGAACTTTTTTTTTTTGATGTACCTGACCCTCAAGGCATGTGCTTATATCTAGGAAAATCATAGAACTTGCATGTCCTCTGGTCACTATCATCTCCCCAGTATAACATGCCATTATTCTTGCACTAGTGAATCTTCTCAACTGGAAGACCTAAATCTTGCATCAACTTCTTTGTGTTATAAAAACTATCAACCACCATATGATCTTCAGGCAATGACTCATTATACCATTATAAAATATCATTGTTACCTTTTAGATAAATGGTGCTCAAATTTTATATTCATTAGTCGTGCACTCAAGGATAACTTAGAATGTTTTTTGCAACTAATCCATAAATCCTCATACGTTGTGTTATGCCTATTATACAATTTCTGAGATGTTGGATTCAGAGATTCACTCATTCCACCCCAATCAAACTAAAGACTAGCAATATCCAGTACCATATTATGGATTGCACTAGGTTCTGATTCATTATGACATACATTATCAGCTAGAAGCTCAGGTTCATTAGTAGTTGATGTTCCAGACCCACACACTTAACCATGCAAGTACCATTCATAATAGCCATCAACAAAACTCTGTTGCGTAATATGAAACATTACTGTATTGGGTTCCAAATAATTGTGATTATGACACTTGTTGTGATTATATGAACATTTAATCTTAATTTCATCCATAAATTCAAGTTGAGAAGTCACGAATGGAATGAAATGGTTCATAACATATAAGAATTATGATTGTAATAAACAATCCTTAATCTTATAATACATCCAATTCCTATCTAATCTCATTATTAATTCCTTAAACATGTCAAATAACAATGCAATTAAACATACATATATTATTTTCCATGCCATAAAATTTTTTATGATATTTTGCATTATTTCATATCTAATACTATCTTCTTACCTCTCCATCCGTATAAAGTAAGAACATAACTCATTTAGAAATTTATTGTCATATAACTTATTGTTGTAACAATATAATTCAAGCATGTACTAAAATTTCGACAGCATCTCACTTCAGTTCTTATAGTGCATTAAAATGAAAAATATTTTTTAACATTTTATTACTTGTATTAAGAGAACATGTAAGAGATAAGTAACTGGGATTCACAACAACATCATGAATTTTATTGTGTACATCGAGTTATATTATATAATAAAATTTTCAAACTGTCCACTTTGGACAATTTGATGTGATGTCATAATTTAATGGGAACCACACTAAATGAGTATTTAAGTTTATGCTTATATATGGTTCTATTAAATTTATAGAAAATTTTGCAAAATTTCCTAGAAATTATATATTCGTTCGACATTGTCCTTTTAATAAAATTAAAAAGTAAATTCAAAATAAATATTAATCCAAACAAGTAAAAATACAACATTAAGTTCTAAATAAACATTAAATCTAAACTGACAAGAATTTAACATTAAGCTAAAAATAAACATACTGTTAATTATGAAAGTTTTTATGGTATACTGTTAATTTCGCTCGAAACCTTTAAAATTTTTAATTATTTTATGACATTCATCATTATCTTGTAATTTTATGGCATTAGTTTTTTTTATAATTTATTTAAATTTTTGAACTTTTTTTGGCCCATTTTGGACAAGTAATTTTTTTGTATATAAGTTATGTCATTAATTACTATCAGTTTTTAACCAATTTATGTCAATATAATTTTTCAGTATTTTATGGTGTTGGTCACTAATTTTTAGCTTCAGGGCAATAATTATTGATAATATGTAAAATTTTTAGTTTTTTGGTCAATTTTAACAAATACAATTTTCTTATAGGTTATGTCATTTATTATATTATTAATTTTTAAGCAATTAATGTCAATATAATTTTTAAGTATTTTATGGCCTTCGTCATTAAATTTTAATTTTTAAGGAAATAGTACTTTATAAATTATGTGTATCATTCTCATTTTTATTATGCAATTTTGAGCAAATTTTTTATATATTTAGGAAACTAACATTTTTGAAAATTTAATGATATTTTTCAAAGATATTACTAAATTTTATGGAGACTTTCTATTTTGGGCAATTTTATAAAATTTTAATTTCATTACATACAAAGATGCATATATCAAAATATATCTTAACATACCAATTATTAAACAAGCAAATATTTTATAGTAACATTCAAATATTTCATATAATATCAAAGTTTTAATTTTTTTTCATATTTTAAATTAACAAATTTCTCAATTAAATAAGTACATCATAAAGTATAGAAATCTCCAAGTCCAAACAAATTAAATAACTACATCTTAAAGTATAGAAATCTCCAAGTCCAAACAAAGTAGATTTCTAACTATTCACAAAATGAAAACAAATAATTATAAATTGCATATATAAATACATTTATTAAATTTATTTAAATTACACTAATTTCAAAAATCAAAGACAAACTTAAATTACTAAATTTAATGAATTCACAATATGTAGAATTTATAAAATAAGTTTAATGCGTAAATTATTAACTTTAAATAAATTTGAGAATTTTCTAAAATTTCTCAGATTTACTTAAATTACTAAATTTTAATTAAAATTTTTAAAATGTCTTAAATTTTATTGAATTTCACTTAAATTACTTAATTTAATTAAATTTATGAAATTTACTTTAATTACACTTAAACTTATAAAATTTCTAAAATTTAACTAAATTACACTTAAATTAGTAATTAAATGTAACTCAAATTTCTAAAATTTACTTAAATAACAATTAAATTACTAAGAAAATTAATGAAAATTAAAAAATTTAATTAATCTAATAACAAACTAATTTTTTAGTTAATAACCAAATCTAAAATTCATTCAATATAATTTTACAATATTTTATCTAATTAATAACCTAACAACATTAATCAAAATAAACAAAATTAACATAAATTTACAAATTATCAAAATTAACAAATTTTATTAATCCATTTAACAACCTAATTTTCAAATTAACAACAAATCTAAAATTATTTCATATAATTTTATAAAATTTAATCTACTAAACAACCTAACAACATTAATCAAAAATAACAAAAATTAACAAACCACAAATTCACATAATAAAAAAATTAACAAAATTAGAAATTCACATAATCACATTCAAGACAAATTCAACATAATTTCTTTAAAAATTTTATAGAAAATTTATATAAAATTCAACACAAATTCAATACATTTTATATAAAATTTATACAAAATTTAACACAAATTCAACATAATTTATATAAACAACCAACTAAATATAAAAAAAAGTACTCATAAAAGTTAACAATCAAAAAATTTAAAAACCTACTAAATATACAAAATTAATATGAAATTCAACACAAATTCAATATAATTTATATAAAAATTTATCCAAAATTTAACACAATTTATAAAAAAAATTATATAAAAAAACCAACTCACAAAACTTAACAACCTAATCTAAAATCATTCAACATAATTTCTATAATATATTTATAAAATTAATAATATATAAAAAAAAACCAACTAAATATAAAAAACTAACATTCAACCTACCTCTGTGGTGGCGACATCCTTCAGTAGTAGTGGCAACAACACACACACACACATACACATAGAGGCAACAATAGTAGTGGTAGGGGTAGGGGGTGTTGACAGCGGTGGCAAGGCAAAGGGCAACAATGATGATGGTGCAGTGGCGAGGTGAGAGAGAGAGAGATGACTAAGAGGGAAAGAGAAAAGGAAAGAAGAAGATAAGTGTAGTGTTGATTTATATAAGAACATTACGGACAAATTACCGACAGACCTGCTATGTTAAACTAATAAATCCATCAGCAACTTGTCATTAAAATTAATTAATAAATTTAATGAAGAATTACTCGACGTGCGAATTCTCGCGTGACTTTTGACCTGATCCCATCTGTAAATTTTAACACAAATTTTTGGTGTCACCATTCTGCATAAAATTTACTAACGGATGTTATCCATCGTAATTTACTAACGAAAATCCATTGTTAATCCATCTCCATGTTTATAAAAATAATTAATCATTTTTTCTATGCCAATTCGATGACATTTGCAGATAGAATAGAACCCATCGATAAATTTTGTTTGTAATGTATGCTTTTCTTATAGTGAAGATGGCAGGTTGTTTTTCGAATTATGCTTAGTTGGGCTTTGGGCTTAGTTTGGGTTTGATCCAAGGCTTCTTTAAGGTTTGGTCTTCTTTCTTTGCAACTTCTCCTTTGCATCTTGGGAGACAAATTCAATTGATTTTCTTTATTGGGCTTGCATCCTAGTGCCTAAAATTTAGTGTTCATAGTTTACCTCTTACTTTATAGGGCTTGAAAATTGATAATTGAGAAATAACCATTTGAACAAGGGTCAATAAAGCAATGCTAAAATGTAAACATCAGAAAAGGATATTGAATGATACAACTCTTTAGTGGCTCTTCATGAAGGTATTAAAGTTTTGGGAAGGTCATAACAACTTTTTAGCAATACTAAATTTATTCTGACAGCTCTCTAAAAAGTATCAGTGTTGGTTGTATATCCATAGCAACTCTTTAATAGGTATTGGATTTGTTATGGTAGCTCTTTAGTAGGTAACAGTGTTGGTTGCATGTCCATAGTAGCTTTCTAGCTCTTAGCATTACAAGGGTAACTTTGCAATTTGATGAAAATTCAAAGGCTGGAATTGGTTTTTTAAGGCTTTGGGAGGCTGAGGGATAGTTTCGTCTTCATCATGGACCTTCCTTTATTCCCTTTTATTTTCCTTTCCTTTCTCTATAAGGTTCTAGTGATTTGTACAGACATGGGCCTTATCCGTTCAACCAACTTAATGGATAGTAAGGTGTGCCATAGTAATTTTGAGTTAGAGGGACATTAGTTACCTGTATAAATAAGGGTTATCTATAAAGAAAAAGTCCCTTGTATAAGGGCCAGCAGCTAGCCCCAACCTCATTTGTGTCATTCCTTCTCATTTCTCTTGTTTCTCTCTCTACCATATTTTCTGAACTAGTCCTAGGTTTTCCCTTTACTTTGGAGCTACAATGGTCGAGTTTGACAATCCTATTATGAATGCTCCTATCGATTTCCTAAGGGTGAGGCTTCTGATTATGATGCCCTAAGGTAGCTAAAGGCTTCTTAAGGTTTTGCCTCAATTTCTCATTTGGTGTTTGTCTTGCTTAAGATTGTGTCGAAGGGTCTAGAGGCAATTAGAGATATATCAGTCGTATATGACTTATATGCTCATCTAGCTAGTGCAGCTTTAGGCATAATAAGTTTCATTTCTCTTTTTTTTTTAAAAAATTTCATTTATTTAATTATTATTTTCTTACTTTTCACACCTTTGACTTTTTAGGCACTGTGTCACAATTATACTTTACATGCAAACACTAGCTTAGCTTTAAAATATTGCAATCAATTATAGGACAATCACCTTCTAAATTCTGGGATTTATTTGTTGGTTGCCCTTTTGCTCATTGTCCTAGTTTGTGTGTTGCATTGATTTCTTGATATCTGTATAAATAATATTTAAATTAATTAATGAAATAATTATTTAAATTTAAACACATGCTTGCAAATTTAATGATTTATTTACTATTATTTTTTGAATTTTGCTGAATTTTGACTTGAGTCTATCATCTTTGTGAACTTTGCATATATAATCACTTAATTGAATTTTGAAATTTCGAGAAATTTTGCGGAGTAAATAGACTTTATAACTTTTTCCAAAATGTCATAAATTGCTTATGGCTATGCTCATATATCATTTGGTAGCTACCTTTTACCCTTCTATTATTGTCAAAATTTTTGAGATTTTTGCCTCACTTTTTAATTTTTGTATCTTATACACACTTGCACACAAAAAATTTGAAAATTTATTATTACCTTTCATGAAATCGTAAATTTTATTGTGGCTTGATCTATTTGTTTTATGTTATTTGGCTTGAATGGCATATTCAATGTGCGTGTCCAATTATGACCTCTCATACCGAAACTTGACTTGATTTCCTTTCCTCTCTTTCTTATCATACATGGTTTGACTTTTTCTTCTTCCATCTTTATATTTGGTCATATGATCTTAATTTATATTGCTTACCTATAGGTTGATGTCTCATTTAGTAAGGGAGGCAAGTCTATCACCCAACTGGAGTCTATCTTTAAAGTTTGCCAGCATGTATGGTGGCTTGCCTAGAGGAGACCAAACTTTTATCTTTTATGCAGACACTTTCAAACAAATCGTTGCGCAAAGATTTGACTGTGATTGTGGCTCTGACAAAGTGGTGGATGGTCACCTGACACACTTTCCATTTGCCACAAATCGAAGAGCTTACCTTTACTCTGGTGACTTTACCTTCATGACTCAGATTAAGTGCTCTAGGATTCCTTTGCCCACTGATATAAGTGTGTATGAGCTAGTCCTATAAAGAGATTACATATGTCATCTTCTTAGGTATGTCTTTAAGATGAAAGGAAATATTTCATTTGAGCATTCTAGTTTAAAGAAGGATGCTTTAGCCGCCTCAGATGATAGCTCACTAGAGGTGGTAGATCAAGTGGTTCACTGCTTTCTTTTATACAACCTCTTTAGGACATTGTTCATTGTGCCTGCAGATACAATAGAGATAAAATTAATTCACCATTTTGATTAAGGCTCGATAATAATTACTCACTTGTACCATCATCTCAATCAATGTTATTGAGGGTTATCCTATATGGGTGGAGCTTAATGGGTTCTTGAGGTAGTTATTTTATTTGGGCTCCCTTTATGTACTTATTTACCTTATCTTTTCTAATTCTTATTTTAATCGATTGCATTTCTAGTGGGCATAGGCCATACAGATGGGGTTACTGGTTAGTAGTAATTCATTGTCAAATATGGATAACTATTACCCCCACTTCTTGAGGTGGCACTTTGCTAATCACGAGGAATCGTCTATTTGAGTCAGGTGTAATTGCCTCAACACTGGGACTATGGATCATGTATATTCAACTATAAAATAAAGTTAATTGTTAATTTTCATATTATTTTTAAGATTTGATTGAGTAGTCACAACTATAAGACTATTCTTCTTTTAATTGTGCTTGAACTAGAAGGTCCTATCGATATATAACAGCCAAAGATTGTAGAGATTGAGGAGCATTCCTTTGGGCAACATTTGCTATTAGGGCCCTCATTTCGTGAGTGGTTGATCAAAAAGTTAGTACTATATAAATAACTGATTGAGCTGCAAGTGTATAGGTTATGAAGTAATATAGTGTACAAAAGTACATATATCATTCCCATAAGGATCAAAATTAAGTACTAAGTGTTTTATTCCTTGTATTATTTAGAAATCCAATATAAAAGAAGGTTTAAACTAAGAATTAAAACTAATTAAACTGTGAACAAAGTATTTGCAAAGAAACAATTAATAAAAAAAAGTTAACTAGGGGTTCAACTTTGCTTGGTAAGTTTCCAATGGTTTCCTAATCCTTGTCTAATTGGTTCATTCATCAAGTGCTACTATCAAGTCACTATGGTGATCAATTAATCTCTTGTAAGTAGAAATTGAGAGTATGTTAAGCTAATGGTTTCTCAACTCAAAAGCTAGACATCATGCAATGGTTTATTAAGGTTCCTTAACTTAATAACAAAATAAAGAATTGTTGAAGGTTATGTTCTATGAAATGCATGTCTCTATTATCAATTCATGGAACTAATGTGATTACTGTCTAGTTAATCAAACATAAATCATTCAACAATTACTAAACAAATAATGAATGAAACCAAAAGATCTAGATTAAGAAAAAACAATATTAGTCACATAAGATCCATTTATAACCTTAGCCAAAAAGATAATTAGCTCATATTAGAACAAAGAGAAGAAGAAACAAACAAACTAATGATATTAAAAGCTAGGGACTTCAATTCTTAAAGCTCTCGAATGATTGTCTTCTTACTCATTTTTGCTCATAAACCCTTATTTGATTGAATTCTTCACTTTTTGGATCATTATTTAATGCCCTCCTTAGGTTATTCCTTTTCTATTGGTAGGGTTTTGCCTTCTTAAATAGTGTTCTTAAGGTATTCACTAATTAGGAACCTTGGGAAATTGAAAAAGGAAGAAATTGGGAAAGATTTAAAAATCCTATTTTTAACTTTCTCATAGGCACGACCATGCATATGGTCATGTTACATGTTTCTATCTGACTTACTTCTTGAGTATATTGTAGATGCATGACCATGCGCATGGCCATGTCTAATGATTATGCCTGACTTACTTCTTGGGCATTGTGATCAACTTTTGACCCTAAAGATGGATGAATTAGCTCAAATGTAAAGCAGAAAAATTGTAGTTTTATGTCTTAACTTTCTAATGGCTTTTAAATCACCTCATTTGGTGCTTTGTAGAGAGAGATATATCAAAATTATCAAGCAGTGCTCAAGAATTAAGAATATGAAACTATCATGACATCTTTCATGCTTTTTTGCCACTTTTCTCCTTTTAAAACCTATGAAACATAAATTCACTTCCTGTAATCCTTTCCACATGTAAAATTAAATTAACAACATTAATATTTGAAAGGAATTTGATATGAAATATATATATAAATTATGCACTAAATAGTGGTATCTCAAGGAGAAGATATTCTTTTGGTAAAAGGGGTTAGATGCATAATTGGTGCCTCAACATCCACTCTTTGATATGCTTTAGGTGACATACCTGAGGGTGGATGATTTGTAGCAACCCCTACTGCTCAAGTCAAGAGAGTAGCTAGTTACTGATGATGTGGAGTACAGACTTAGATGGTTAGGGCTCTGATAGGTATGAGCGTAGTGGATGAGGCGGTCATCTGGGCATTATTGCACTACAAAGCTTACACAGGGACTATTTTGCATCACAATGCACACGATATGATGACTCATTCATAAGGGAAGCTTATTGAGCTCTCTCCCACTATTAGGGGTTGCAAATGGGCCCATACTTCAGAGGCTGGCGACTTAGAGCTGGTAGTGGTCAGTGAGCTCGATCCATTTCTTAGCAGCTTAATGGAGATGTGTGGCATTCCTAATAGACTCGATGATGGCTTTAGAGATCATAAGGTTAGGGAACACCTTTGAGCCAATTAGTACTACCTATGTAAGTATTATTTTTCTGTGTTGGATTGCTTATTTGCAATTACAATTGCTGATAAAATTCTTATTTGTAGATTCCACACATCTAGGTGTAGTGGGATTTCTTCTTACTTTCATTGAAGAACCTTTAACCCAATGCTTTATGGATAAAGTTGAGGCTACCTGACATGATGGAGAAGTCAGAAATAAGAGAAAAGCACTTTGAAGCTTTAGAGAAGATTATGAATAGAGTTGATGAGTATATGCGACATCTCATTTAAATCGTCATTAATTGCTCTAAGTCTATCCATTATTGTTAAAAGACCTTAATTCAATTATCATTTATTTATCATATTTAGTTTTCACACAATGTCTCTTGTTCACAACATAGTAACTATTTACAATAAAGTATACATGACTAAACCAGTTGGAATACTAATAGACTGCATACTGGCCCAACCTCTTTTAAACTGCTAGACAGCAACCTTGAAATATAACTGGACACAGTCTTTAGTCTACTCTTCCTAAAATAAAATTTCATGCAAAAGAGTGAGTTTGCATACTCAGTAAGTAAATGCATAACGATACTTCAATCTCAAATAATATATCAAACATTTTATTTTTTTT
>CATIWR010056111.1:0-28011 GCA_949677035.1 Omphalea diandra | reverse complement strand
AAGTAATTAGTAAAATTATTTTATAAAAATTTGCTAAAGGAGATAGATTAGGATAAGAATTGTGACTAATGAACCATTATAATATCCCCTTAGAATCAAAAACTAAAAAAAATTGTGAGATTGCATATTACTAGTGTAGGGATCAGTCAGGATATTTGAAGAAGTCAAATGAGAATAATTTAAAATTATATAGAAGCTGATTAAAAATTATTTTCTCTATCTAATTCAGGATTTGTTTGATTAGCCTACCATTTATCAAATAATTATATATAATACAATCATGTGTCATTATTTTACATTATACTATATAAAAAAAACTGTCATATCAACAAAATTTATAAATAAGAAATTAGAAAACTCAACAAACATATAGAAAAATAAATCTTTCAAATAAAAAATTAAAAACTCAAAAACTAAAAATTCTAGATAATAAGAGTCAAGTTCATATAAAAAATACTGAATGGGAAAATAGAAAAATATAAAAAGTAAAAAATTCTCAACAACTTCTAAATAGAAAGTTAGAAAAATTAAAAGTATAAATTTTAAATAGAAATCTAAGATTCAAATTAATTCTACCAATTATTCAAATTCTAAAAAGATATAAGTAAATAGTAGTGTAATATATTGTCAAGAATTATTTTATTCAAGTTTAATAAATTTTATTTTAAAATCATACTAGACAACATATTCTAGTATTATTTTAGCTTTTTGTGTAATCAAAATTAATTTTAAATAACTATTTGTTATTTGTCAAACAACTATACATAATATTATCACATGTCATTATTTTATATTATGTACTAAAAAATTATGATATTTAAAAAATTATTTTCCATATAAAAATTATTTTTAAATAGAAAATTAAAAATCTATCTAAATAGAGAGTTAAAAATCATATAAAAAAATTTACTAATAGGAAATTAGAAAATTTTATAAATTAAAAATTTATTTAAATGGAAAACTAAAATTAAAACTAATTCCATTTATTATTCAAAATTTTAAATATATAAAAACTAGCAACAATATAATATATTATCAGAAATTATTTCGTTCAAATTGAATAAATTTTCTCTTAAAACGATACTATACAAAATTGAAGATATAAATCTATATACGATCATTTATTATAATGATCTCATATATATATATATATATATATGTTATTTTTATTAGAAAATACTTATATTATTTATTTGATTGATTATCAAAAATTCACTTCATTCAAATTTAATAAATTATTTTCTTGAAATTGTACCACATAAGATTGAAAATATAAATCAATAGATAATTTTTTATTATAATTACTGTTGTATATAATTATAAATTTTAAAATTTTATTTTTTATTTTATTTACTTGATAATAACTTTACAAAATAATAAACAATCATTCAATTTGTTAGATAATTATTTAATAAAAATAAATATTAAATTTATTTAAAATTTATTATTATAATCAACTAGCGCAATGCGCAAGTTTACAACTGTTTCACATATACATATAAAGTTTGCAATTATATATTAATTTTATTTTTATTATGAAATACTTAATATTATTTATTGGATTGATTATCAAGAATTACTTCATTTAAGTTAATAATTTTTTTAAAAAAATTATGTCACGTAAAATTAAAGATATGAATAAATAAATGATCTTTTGTTACAACTAATTTTGTACATAATTGTAAGTTTGAAAATTTTTATTATTATTTTATTTACTTGATAATAATTTTTTATAAAATAATAATTAAAATTTAATTATTACTATATATTAACTTTTAATATTAAATTGATTAATTAATTAAAATAAATAATAAATATATTTAAAATTTATTATTATAATATTATTGTGTGACGCGCGGATTGGTAATTAGTGGATGTAATTAGTTTAATATATATCCAATATACATAAATTCAAATGGTAATTTACTGGGACACACGAAAAGTTACTTTTTTATATATATGAAAAAATTATAAAAGATGTTTCTCTTTCTTACATTTCTTTTCCAAAATTTGTTTAAACAGTTTTTAATACTAATTACATAAACTAAATTGAATTAACCTAAATATTGTGTTCATTCCATTCAAAATTTGAAATATCATATATTTATTGGTGTTGTAGGAGATATGCTACTTTATATTAACCCTCAGATTTATTAAGTAATAATGATTTTAATATGGAAGAAAAATTTTCTAGTTTAAAATGTAAATATGATTTTTAAAATTGTTTAAAAAATTTATGAAATTTATAAAGATTTAACTATAATTTAATAGGTAAATAAATTAATTTTTAATTTCAAATCTCAAAATTTTTTAAAAGTTATACTTTAAAAATATCTTTATATATTATGAGAGTGCACATAGTTTTAGAAGTATATATTTAACAATTAAGATTGCGCTGAATCATAAATAACTGGATTTACAATAATTAAGTAAAAAATAAATAAAATTATTTTGTAAAAATTTGGTAGCACTCATCTAGATAAAGGAGATAGAGTAGGATAAGAATTGTGACAAATAGTGAACCATTAATATCTCCTAATAATCAAAAACTAAAAAAATTATGAGATTGTATATTAATAATGTAGGGACCAGTCAGGATATTGAAAGAAGTTAATGAGAATAATTTAAAGTTATATAGAAGTTGATTAAAAATTATTTTCTCTATCTAGTTTAGGATGTGTTTTATTAGTTTGCTATTTGTCAAATAATTATATATAATACGGTTATGTGTCATTATTTTACATAATATTATAAAAGCTGTCATATTCAAAAAAATTTCTAAATAGAACAATCAACTATCATATAAAATAAATAAACTTCATACAATTCTAGACAATAAGAGTCAAGATCATATAAAAATACTAAATAGAAAATTTTAAAAATTTAAAAATTAAAAATCAAAATACAAAACTAAGATTCAAATTAATTATATTGACTATTCAAAATTCTAAAGTAAACAATATATATATATACACACACACTTTGTAATTATCTGTTTATTTTATTTTTTATTATAACATACTTAATATTGTGATTTGATTGATTATTAAGAATTACTTTATTCAAGTTAATAAATTTTCTCTTGAAATTATGTCATATAAAATTATAAATAATTTTCTATTACAATTAATTTTGTACATAATTCTAAAGTTTGAAATTTTTATTTTATTATTTTATTTACTTGATAATAAAGTTTCATAAAATATCAACTAAATTTTAATTATCATTCTATATTAATGTTTATTCATTCAATTAATTAATGAATTATTTAATAAAAAATATATTAAATATATTTAAAACTTAATATTATAATAACCACATTGTGTTTGATTAGCTTCTCATTGGTCAAGTAATTATATATAATATTCATATGTTGTATTTTATATTATATTATAAAAAACTGCAATATCTAAAAAATAATTTTAAAAGAAATTAGAAAACTCAATTGTCATATAGAAAAATAAAACCTTTAAAAAAGAAATTAAAAAATAAAAAGTAAAAAATTCTAGACTTTAATAGTCAAGATCATGTAAAAAGCTCTGAATATAAAATTTAAAAATTTAAAAAGTAAAAATTCTAAATAACTTATAATGGAAAAAGTAAAGGTAAAAATTCTAAATAGAAAACTAAGATTTAAATTAATTATATTGATTATTTAAAATTCTAAGTATATAAATATAAACAGTAGTGTAATAAATTATCAAGAATTATTTTGTTCATGTTTAATAAAATTTTCTCTTGAAATTGTATTGCTCAAGTTTGAAGGTATAAATCAATAAACAATATTTTATTACAACTACCTCACATATTTATATATTATTTGTAATTATCTATTAATTTTATTTTTGATTATGAAATACATAATATTACTTATTTGATTGATTATTAAGAATTACTTCATTCAAGTTAATAATTTTTCTCTTAAAATTATGTCAAATAAAATTAAATATATGAATAAATAAATAATCTTTTATTACAACTAATTTTGTACATTTTAAGTTTGAAAATTTTCTTTTATTATTTCATTTACTAGATAATAATTTTTCATAAAATATCAATTAAATTTTAATTGTTATATATTAATTTTAATCATTCAAATTAATAAATTATGTAATAAAAATAAATATATTTAAAATTTATTATTATAACCATATTTTTTAACAATTGAGTTCACAACTAGTGAATATAATTAGTTTAATATATATTTAATACACATATATTTAAAAGTTAATATACTAGTACACGAAAGTTGCTTTTCTATATATGAAAAAAATTATAAAAGAAACTCTTTCTTACATTGCTTTTCCAAAAGTTTTTTAAACAATTTTTGAAACTGTAAAATATTATAATCACATAAACCAAAAATCAGATAAATATTATATATTTATTGATTTTGTAAAAGATATGCTATAATGTAATGACCCTCAAACTTATTACTTAACAATGATTTTAATATGAGTTAAATTTTTATAGTTTAAAATATAAATATGATTTTTAAAATTTGTTTGAAACACATAAAGATTTTATTCTAATTTAATTGGTAAATAAATAAATTTTAATTTCAAAATACAAATTTTGAATGTTATATTTGAAAAATATCTTTATATATTATGAGAGTGTATGTAAATTTTAGAAATATATATTTAATAATTAAGATTATGGTGAATTGCCAATAACTAGATTTAAAACAATTAAGCTAAAGTAATTAGTAAAATTATCTTATAAAATTTCCTAGCACTCATCTAGATAAAGGGGATAGATTAGGATAATAATTGTGACTAATGAAGCTTTATAATATCTCCCAATAATAAAAAAGTTTCAAAAAAAAAAAATTATAAGATTGCATATTATTAGTGTAGGGTAGATATTTGAAAAAGTCAATGAGAATAATTTAAAGATACATAGAAGTTGATTAGAAATTATTTTCTCTATCTAGTATAGGATCTATTAAATTAACTTGCTATTTATCAAATATTATATTATAAAAAATAATTATAAATAATAAGTTATAAAACTCTATTGACATATACAAAATAAATCTTTTAAAAAGAAATTAAGAAAATAAAAAGCAAAAAATTCTAAATAGTAAAAGTCAAGATCATATGAAAAAATATTGAATAGGAAATTAAAAAAATATAAAAAATTAAAATTCTAAACAATTTCTAAAAAAAAATTGAAAACAAAAAGTAAAAATTTTAAACAGAAAACTAAGATTTGAATTAATTTTATTGATTATTCAAAATTCTAAATATATAAGTACAAATAACAATGTAACAAATTGTTAAAAATTATTTTTTTCAAGTTTAATAAATTTTCTTTTAAAATTTTACAATATAAAATTAAATGTATGGATAATCTTTTATTACAACTACCTTATATATGCATATATAATTTATAATTATTTGTTAATTTTATTTTTAATTATAAAATACTTAATATTATCTATTTGATTGATTTTTAAGAATTACTTCATTCAAGTTAATAAATTTTCTTTTGAAATTATGCCACATAAAATTAAAGATATGAATAAATAAATAATCTTTTGTTACAACTTATTTTGTACATAACTGTAAGTTTATAAATTTTCTTTTATTATTTTATTTTCTTGATTACAATTTTTTATAAAATAATAATTAAATTTTAATTAATATTTTATATTAATTTTTAATCATTCCATTGATTAATTAATTATTTAACAAAAATATATATATATATATTTAATAATTATTATTATAAGGCGTAGTGCGCAGATTCACAACTAGTGGATATAATTAGTTTAATATATATTTAAAGATAATATACTGGGACACAAAAAGTTGTGTTTTTATATATGAAAAGTTATAAAAGATTTTTCTCTTTCTTTCATTTCTTTTTCAAAAGTTTTTTAAATAATTTTTGAAACTATAAAAGGTTATAATCACATGAACTAAGAATCATATAAATATGATATATTTATTGCTTTTTTAAGAGATATGCTATTCTGTAATAACCCTCAAATTTATTACTTAATAATATGGAATAAAATTTGTCTAGTTTAACATGTATATATGATTTTTAAAATTGTTTAAAAATTTGTGAAATTTATACAGATTTTATTCTATTAAAATAGACGAATAAATTAATTTTAAATTTCAAAAATATTTTTTTAAGTTATATTTTAAAAATATCTTTATTAGTTATGAGAGTGTATATGATTTTAGAAGTGTATATTTAACAATTAAGATTACGATAAATTGTAAATAATTGGATTTAAAATAATTAAGTAAAAGTAATTAATAAAATTATTTTATAAAAATTTGCTAGCACTCATCTAGATAAAGGAGATTGATTAGGATAAGAATTGTGACTAATGAACCATTATAATATCTCCTAATAATAAAAAACTAAAAATAAATTATGAGATTGCATATTATTAGTGTAAGGACCTGTCAGGAAATTTGAAAAAGTTAATGAGAATAATTTAAAGTTACATAGAAGATTAAAAATTATTTTCCCTATCTAGTTTAGCATCTATTTAATTTACTCCTTGTTGTTACTATTGCTGATTGTGGATTGTTGTTGCTAGCTACTAATTGTTAGTTAACGATAACTGACTATTTATTAATATTAAATGTTTAATAAAATTATTGTTGGTCATCGTTATTTATACATATAATTACTAATGTAAAAATAAAATTTTCAAAATTAAATAAATAGATTTCATATTTTAGATTTTCAAAATAAATAAAATATAATCATCCACTAAGTTTTTTT
The DNA here is from genome assembly GCA_949677035.1 of Omphalea diandra. Lineage (NCBI taxonomy): Eukaryota > Viridiplantae > Streptophyta > Magnoliopsida > Malpighiales > Euphorbiaceae > Omphalea > Omphalea diandra. The sequence continues at coordinate 21,258 of CATIWR010056111.1, read as the reverse complement.
GAAATTTTATAAATTAAATTTTTAATAATATTTATATTAAATATTATATAATAGAGATTTTATTGAAAATTAAAAAATATATTAGCTATAAGTAATAGTAATAAAATTTAAATAATAAATGAATAATTTTTTATTATTAAATAAAAATATTAAACACAAACATTATGTTTTACAAAGTTAAAGATATATGTGTCTTTTTATTTATAAAAGTCTCTATTGATGAAAAGTAACATAAAATATATTTTTTTGAATTGCAACTGTTTGATAACTTTTCAGCTACCAACTCCTATTTTGAAATAAACATTGTGTTAAATATGCATGTTCTGTACTTTTACAAAGGAAAACCTAAAAGGACCTCAAAAAGGAAAAATAATTATTTCTTAGTCTAACAGATAAGATTAAGAAAGTCAGTAAGAAAAATTAAAAATCAAACCATTACAAAGGTTTAGGAAAATAAAAGGTATTAATGTTTTAACAAATAAAATAATAATTGCATTTATTTGCGATAATATATTTAATTTAATATATGATATACATGTATCCTTTCAAAAAAATATGATGTACATGTATTTAAAAATAATAGATATAAATGATTTAATGCATGGAATTTCGTATACTCCTTAAGAAGTAAAAAATAAAAAACAAATGATTTTTAAAAATTTTCTGAAATTTATAAAGATTTATTTTTAATTTAATAGGTAAATAAATTAATTTTTAATTCAAGAAAATAAAATCTGTTTAAAAGTTATATTTTAAAAATCTCTATAAATTATGAGAGTATGTATATAATTTTTAGAAATATATACTCAATAATTAAGATTGTGGTGAATTATAAATAATTAAAAAAGAGTAATTAATAAAGTTATTTTACTAGCACTCATCTAAATAAGGAGACAGATTAGGATAAGAATCGTGACTAATGAACATGAACTATTAAAATCTCCTAATAATCAAAAACAAAAAAAATTATGGCTATAGATTATTAATATAGGAAACAGTCATGATACTTGTTTGTAGGAGTCTAAGAGAATGATTTAAAGTTTGGCAAAGGCTGATTAAAATTTATTTTTTTCTGTCTATTTAGTCCAATAAAAGAGAGAGAGAGAGAGAGAGAGTCTGTGAGAAAAACACCTCCATTTCACCTAGTTTCAACTATTTTCTTTTGGTTTCAATATATTTTTGTAGCCAATATTTATAAAAATATTTTAACATTTGAACTACCAATTTAGATAGTGTGTTGTGATCAAAATCTAGCTCCAATCAAAGATATTACAATTCTAGCCAAAAATATTATTTTATAGATCTTAGACGACTAACCTCCTTTCATAACAAGGTTATTGGCATTAAAAAGCTTATCATATAAGCTTTTATTTGACTATTCATAAGATTTCTAATTTAATTTGGAGCTGTAATAGTGAAAAATAAAATTATGCCATTATCGGGTATAAAATCGATTTTGAACAAGCAAATGAGAGTTAAAATTCAATACTAGCATAAATAGACTAAGAGAAAATCACTGGTCAATTGTAGTCTGATGATTGGGCACGGTGATTTCAGTGGCTGTTTGATGGGATTTTCTCTAGAAGGCTCTGTAAAATGTCTTCAAATTTTTGAGACATATAGAAGCAAAATTTTATGAGGATAATTTCAAAACTTAATGTTTATCTATATTGCGTAAAATATTATTATTTTCTTGATTGAAAATTATTGAGCGATAATTATAAAAAAAATTATATGTTTTAAGTAAAATTTAAAGGATAGACTTGATTAAATTACAGTTTGAAGAAACTTAAATCTATTTTAAGGGACCTGAAGATAAATGTAAGAAACTAAGAAATTAATATTAATTAATAAACAATAATTTTGATTAGTAGAAAATCCTATTCAATTTTTATTGAAAAAATAAGAAATTAATTATAAAAATTATATTATGGAGAATGAATATATTTATAAAATTATTTTAATACTATTAAAAGGATAATATTAGGCATCAATATCTGGAATTATTGGATATCATTGTCATCCACAATAACTATATTGATGGCTTTGAATGGACATCTAAATTAATTTTGAGTATTGGCTTCTTTCAAGTATTTATGTTGATTAATATTATAGGAAGTTTAGTCTAAGTATATAGAAAATTGTACCAGACTCTATATACTCGCACACATATGGAGAGAGAGGCGAGCTGACGGCAGGATCCAGTAGATATTGTTGGAAATATTTTTTACGTGGGCTAATATTAATTATGGATTGGTTTTAATTGTTTATTAAAACGGACTGAATGATATAGTTTATTGATTGTGGGTAAGCCCAATTAAAATGTGATCAATGTCGTTATGGGCTTGTGACATCTTTTGTGGGCCGATATGGAAGACGGTCAGTGTAGGCCTATTTTAACATGGACCTGTGATGGGTGGGTCTGTTAAAATTATTATAAATAGGCTAGGTCCCTTCTCCTGCCTTCATACAGAAAACCCTAGTTGCTATACCCATTGTAGCCGTCTTCGAGAAGGTCAAGGAGAGGAAGATCTAGCTTTCCGTTTTCAACAGTTCTGACGAATTTTTCAAGTATTTTATTTCAGCGTTCGAGGTTATGACTCAAAGTAATTTGGGATTCAACGAGGAGACAGGTACGCAAATTTGTTTTCGTTCAATAATTAAATATTGGTGTTCTATAATTATGTACAAGATCCTATAATTAAAATATTTTACATAACATACTTACCACTTGATTTATGTCTATGTTTAAACTTCAAATGTTCTATGTTATGCTGGAGTTCATTTGGATGCTAACATGCAGACTTTTGAAAAAAGACCTAGAGAAATGATGCTAAGGCGTGAGTTTGCAAATGCAGTTGGGTATCTAAACACAATTCTTTCAGAAGAAAACCATCTAAAATTTATCCGCTGGGACTTTCACAAGTTTGCAAAGAGGTAAAATGTACTTTTATTTTAGTACATGGAATTCACTCTCGTTCTCTATCTGTCTAATATATTGAGCTCGCTTTTTTTGTTTCCTCATTGTTTTTCCAAAGCAAGTCTGCCAATGTTTTGGCTGTTTTGGGTGCTGTGGCAAGTGAAGCACTTGATTTGACGGGGTTTTATTACAGTGGTAAACCTAGCATTGCGAAGAGGAGAATTAACCAACACAGTCAAACGAGCACTGGAAGGTACAACAGTTCTCTCTCATCTGAATTCATCAATGTCTGTACATCGACACATTTGCATTGGTCTTGGATTTCAGATCCTTGCTTAGCTTTTGATTTTGCTTTATACTTTTCTTTGAAATGTAGCTGCTGGATTATACATCTAGTCATTGTTATTCTGGTCTTGAACAATTTTTTTTTTTAAATCTGAAAATAATGGGGTACGAATAGACTTTGTTCCAAAAAGTATAGGCTTTGACTTTCTGTTTGATTTTCTTTTGTCCTATGATATTATGTTCTCCTGAATGTTAATTTTGGAAAATTGATCGAGACTTCATGGACTTTCACCCAGTTGGGAAAAAACTAGCTTTTGCCCTTAACAATCTGAAACTTTCTAGCATTCGCCATGTTTTGCCTTACCAATACCCATCCATTTCCTACCTCCACAGAAAGGAGCTTCACCTAATTGAATGGGACGAAGTTTGGCTTTTCACTCTGGTCAACAATTTATTTTTTTGTACATTGCAAGCATAGATGATAGATAGAGTTGCTAGGAAAAATAGGAATTTCTCAATTCTAAATATGGACAAGCCTAATCACTTTGGATGACATCCCAAGTAAGGTCAAGCAAGATAAAATAAATCAGGAACTACTACTGTGGGAGAAAGAGGAGGAAGATGTGATTTAAGGTAAAGTCAATGGTTTGAGTTTGACGTTGACAAGTATGTTTCTATCTAGAGGTTGGTGCTTTCTATGCTTCAAAGAATCATCAGATGGGACATGCATATATCCATAACAAACAATAAATATAGAATAAAATGGTACAAGCAAAGAGGGAATATGATGCAATAACAAAATTTCATGTTTAAGATTATTGATTCAACAAGTAGGCTGCTTACTGTAAGAAAATGTGTGAAATTCTTCACCTGTCATCTTAATAAGGCTGTCTTTCTTCTGTTTGAGTTTAAAAATTAGGTTGTGTGCTTTGTAGTGATCTTATCCTGAGGCTGTTCATAGTTTTTCAGTTTGATCAACTGCCACTTTTTGGTACTTCATATTATCAAGGTCAATGAAATGAATAGTCAGATGCCTATCATATTGTTTAAGATTTGTCTAGGACCTATCGTGAGACTACTTCGTCTATATAATGGTTTCTAAAAGCTTTTCTAGGATATATGTTGTAGAACCATGTTCTAATACCTTAAATAATATTTTATTATTTTCAAATCAAATATGACTATAGAGAAAAATAAAATAGGAAATTATAGAATAGCCTACCAAAATATAAAAATAACCTAAGTAACCCCTAGAAGACATTAAATTAATTAAGTTTCCTACTATGAAACAAAGAATAACAATTAAAAGCCCATATTTCAAAGACAAGCTTGGATCACGGTAGGACTTGGGCTATGTATATGGGGAGGGATATAAACTACATCATTCTCCCTTTGCTCCTCCTTTGAAAAATTTTGACCTTGAACAATTTGAAGTAAGTTTAGGAGAACTGTTGCGTTTGTAATCTTGCAAGTATACAAGTTGCTCAAATAATATAGTAGTGAATAAAAGATCATTCCTTGGAGATAGATTGTATAATTACCAAAATTATTAAGTTCTCTATTATCTAATAAATTCAATTAAATGAAAGCATTAACTAATTAGCTAAAGTAACTAACAATTAAGCAATAATTGAAAATAACAAGGGAAATTCCTATGTGTTATGAGTTTAAGGGATTCAGATTCCACCACAATATCTTCTTATGCATATATGACTAAATATGGTTTTGACTATGTATGGTGGTTCACTAAGATCGACCTGCCTCAACTTCTCAATCTGTTCTTCCAAGCTATATTGAACATACTCCTAATAAAATTATACCTATTTTTGTGCTAACAAAACCCAAGAGGTTTTCATTACGTTTTATGGCCGATCTACTGAGATCTCTAACGGTTGACCCTAATTCCATGGTTTCAAGCCCTAGATTTAACAAATTCTTGACTAATCCTAAGTGTCAACATTTGCTACTTCAAATAGGGTCTCAATTTCATAGATATTTGGCCTTTATACATGTAAGAGAATTAATCACAAATATATTAAATCAAGTCAACCATTCACAATCAAAATCCAAAATTGCTCATATAGACATAATACTAAAGTGGGTATCTACCCTCATCCTTAGATATAGAAATTTTGCTATGCATCAATAAAGAAGAAAATAAATTATAGTTGGATTTCATAAGCTTTGAAATAAAAGAATTATATATTTCAAACAAATGAAACCCAAAAGGAAGAGAGCCCCCCAAGCCAGCTCCACTTCAAATCTTCAAGGAGTCCGTGGATCTTAACAAACTTGATTAAGAAACCTCCGGTATGCTCCTCTCTCTCAAAATCTGCTGCCCTCTCAATGGGTCTCTCTCTATAGGTGTGTATATTGTGTTTCTCTGAAAAAGATCTAGAAATCTTTAAAAATCTGTTAAAAGTTGATTGCATGCCTGAGTTACATCCTGAGATGCAGCCCATACATGATGTTGTCAAGTATATGCTGATGTCACTCAATGAAGACTGCATGGCCCGTGTCATGTCTCGGGATATGACCCATGCGATTGTCTGGAAAGCTTCTTGCAGAAATTTTGCTTAGTCAGTATTCTGGAAAATTGTATACCTTGCAGCATGGCTGTGATGTACCCCAGGCAACTTCTCTGCAAGCAGCTTTGCCCCTCACTTTGCTCAATCAGGTTGTAGTGGTTTGGCATAGGCTGAATCTTATCTTGGTATCCAGATCATGCAACCTCCAAAAAGCTTAATTCTTTGTTGTTTTTGTATCCCAACTGACAAAATATAAAATTGAGGTAAATTTAACTATTTACAAGATAAATTGCTTTAAAGAACTAGAAATACTTCTCATTTACATCAATATAGTTGTGTAAAAATCAGACACATCAAGAACTGGTGGAAATAGCACACAATATAGTAGAAACCAAATGTTTTGGCGCTTCATCTTCATCTGACCTTGAGTATTCAACTTGACCATCAATTCTTCATCTTACTAGGAGATTCCTTTTCTTTATTGCTTTCGTTGTCAATTTTCTATCGGACCATAATAGTTATTTACTTTTGGGAACAATCCTTATATCAACCAAATAGTTATCCAGGCGCCTTAAAATATCATAACTTTTGATATTTATGGATTATTATTAATAATTAGCCTTGCAGGAATTGAAGTGGTGGTAAATGTAACAATACAAAGTAGAGGTAAGAAAACATGAATGTGTCCATTGGGATGGTAGCCACTCACATAAACCTTAAAATGGAAGTTTCCTCCTATGAGCCATGGGTTTACCACATTTTCCACATTCTATACAGTGAGTTGCAAGGTTATTGGGAGCAGAGGATGCAGATTTCTAGATAGATGTCTAAATAATTTGTGGTTACTTTCATTGTAAATAATATTTGATATGGAATCTTAAAGTCAAATTTTAATGTGGCTTAGTTTAACTGAAGGCTGAAGCTCTTAATTGTTTAGCTTTTGGTGTTGAATTGCATATCCTGATGAGATAAGTAATCTTCTAACTTACTTAGTGGGTAAATATCATCTTTTTATTTTTTTTGAAGCACTGACAAGCAGAGATTTGGTATAGAGTAACTACAGGTTTTCATATTCCAGATGAAGCACAATTTTTGATGTTCTGTTGGAATGTTTTATCTTTTCCATGATACTTTAATACTTAATTAATCTGTCCTGGGTGCACTGATTGTAAATAATGGCTATTAAGCATGGGGTATCGAGTTGTGTTTTGCATAATTGAGTTCATATTTTCCTTGACTGCTGAGATGATGAGCATGTTAATTAACCACTTATTGACTGCTATCAACATCAAGAAGTTTCTTCTTTTTATTTTCTATTATATCTATATCACTGTTGTGCATTTTTATGTTTCCGAAGTTCTCAAATTCAGTTCCCTTTCTGCTACTTAGGAATAAACAAGATAGGGTTAGTGGTGAAGCATCTCACTTTCAAAGCGGAGTTCTGCGCACCAACTGCATTGACTGCTTGGATCGTACGAATGTTGCTGAATATGCTTATGGCTTAGCAGCCTTGGAGCACCAACTCCGTGCAATGGGTCTGACAGATATTCCCAAATTGAGCCCTGACAGTAGCATTGCTGCGGCTCTCATGGATATTTATCAGAGTATGGGTGATGCTCTTGCCCAACAATATGGGGGCTCTGCTGCTCATAACACTCTATGCTTTCTCTTGTAACTTCAGTTTTTTTATTTTGTCACTAGGTTTATAATAGCTTTAGCTGTTGCTTCATCACACCAAATGATTGATCTGGTGTTTCAGGTGTTCCCTGAGAGGCAGGGAAAGTGGAAAGCTACTACACAATCTTCAGAATTTATTAAGTCAATCATACGTTACTACAGCAATACCTATACAGATGGTGAAAAGCAAGATGCAATAAATTTGTAATTGTTCCTCCTCATCACCCATCTACTTGATTTTGTGGCATGACTTGCTTTAAGCATGCAAATGAGTTGACTTTTGCACTGCAATTATATGTGTTCTCTGAAACCAAGGCACTTGTAATGTCAAATACTATTGCCAACATTTCTTTCTTACTCTCTTTCTCCCTCTCCCTCTCTTTTTTGTCCCCTTCAAATTTGTATGTTCTGCATAATCACCTTGGTGCCCTTTTACCAGATTTTTAGGTTACTTCCAACCGCAGGAAGGAAAACCTGCTCTTTGGGAGTTGGATTCCGACTATTATCTTCATGTCAATGGGATTAAAGAAGACCTTGATCCTGAGATGTGGTAGAATTTTAACTTCTGCACTTTATAGTTTGTAGGCTTGCCTCAAATTCTGTACACATTCTGAGAAGTTTCTGTTTCGGCTGCATAATTTTAATTTTAATTTTGCTGATTATTTTATTGTGTTTTTTTCCCCCAGCGCTCTGCAAGCCAGTACTAACCCTGAAAGGGTTGGGAATACTCTTGCCCCTATTCCAGCTTGCAGGGAAGACTTTTCACACATGAAGTTGACATCATTTGATAAACTGATTGAGAGGACATGTGGTGCAATAAAGAATGTAAGGCTTTGTGCTCAGCATGATCAAAGACCAGGTGGTGTGTGGGAAATTCTGGTGTAGCACCTGATGCAGCGTAAAATTTTCCCCGACACTTACCTTCTCTTTTTCCTGATTTTGTCAACTCCCTCATGAGTGTATCTTTGCTGCTGTTTTCAGTTCCCACAAACTGTTCTTGAATCTTGATATATCGCATTATTTACTTCTTAAATGTTTCTGCAGTCTGTGTTTGATTATATGTTGTGAGTTAAAGGTATTCTAAGAATCACACAACCTTCTTTTTTTTTTTTTTAATTGTTCACCTTTTCATTGCCTAAAAATTAAGGTTAGTTGTGCAAATCCTGCTTAATATTTGTTGGTTTGCTTTATTTTCAATGTTAGCTCTTGGTAGCTGACAATTTGAGAATGTATGGAACATGCACCCTGGCACAGTTTAGCTTTTGTTCATAGGTTAGAGCTAGGAATATATCATCTTGGTTTATTTCACTTAAAGGTTTTCATTTCTTTAGAACAGCCTTATGTTGGATTCTATTTCGAGCCATGTCATAGAATGCACCTTTTAATCATTAAATGCTTTCATATTATCATGTGCTTGTTAGGATGTATAGTATTGGGAAGCTTACTTGAATTTAAGAGTAGGAAGGTTGGTCTTAACTGTAAAAGAAGATTTGTTTGGTTGCATATATTGTATGCAAGAAATAGTACTTGTAATCTGTCTGATTGCCAGAAATGACCGCTGGACAGATGATTTTCTTGCAGTCAGATACAGCTCAAAAGCCCAAATTGGCTTTTTGGCCAGAGAAAGCATGAAGAAAGTGGTATAGCCTCCAAGGCTGCGCAACAAGAAACTGAAAATGGAGGATCTCATAAAGATGTTAGAGTTGATGGTTACTGTGATTTGGATTGGCTTTCTTCTGTTGCTGATATGAATGAAGAGGATATCTTCCAAAGGTATTCTCGTGATCCTATCTTCCCATTTTAAGACACTTCCTTGCTCCTGACTTCTATTCCTGTTTCCAAATTGGCTTGCTGTGAGCCAACTGTGAAATCTGTTTTATGGTTTCTGACCCAGGCCAGAGCCAGAAGGTTGATCTGTGTTACGTATGTCATAAACCAAAAACAACCACATCTTGCTTGAGCTGGTTGTTTTTGGTTTGATTTGTTGATTCAGGATAAAATTGTTTATGATATCCATATTTGCATGCATGCATTATCTGAATGTATTACGCATTATGCAATTTATATGCCAGATTGGATGGTTAATATTTTGAACTGTAATTATTTCTATTGTCCTGTTCCTTCTCACTCTGTTCAATTTTATTTTGAATGACCCAAATAAAATGAAGGCAATTGTCTTGATTATTCTAGCTAATTGGTTATTATTTGTGCTTGGGATTTTAAGGTACCTTACAGTGACCTCAATTGGCGAAGCCAGTGGTTGGTATGACGGTACATTACTTGGCGATCAGAATGAAAACAGTGAAATTTATAAACATTATGCTGAATTATGTCAGGTAAACTGATTCAGGCCTTTTATGAAACAAAAGTTATAGGGCATGCTTTTTATCGAAGTCAGTACTTGATATTTATGATACCAAATTTGGCATTGTTGTTCTTGCACGTTGCTGTAGTTAACTAATGTTACATTTTTCATTTTTTATTTAATTATTTCATCAATAATGAAATGAAAATATAATCAATGTGACCTTTTTCTTTACTGTTTTAAGCATTCTGAAGCCATTGTAATCAACAGGGCCCAGTGATGGAACCTTTCCAGAACGATCTGGAAAGAGAGGAACATTATGCTGATGTACTGCGCATGAATGCTATCAGTGTCATAGACGATGCAACTGTTGAAGCAGAGATGGAAGCTGCTCTCAAGGAATATGATCAAATTGGTGCCGATCTTCGTATTAATACCAATATCCTAGAAATCCTTTGCTGAAGACACAAGTTCCGCTGGTTGATGTATTGCACATGAACACTATCAGTGTCACGATGCAACTGTTGAAGCAGAGATGGAAGCTGCTCTCAAGGAGTATGATAAAATTGGCGCCGATCTTGGTATTAATAACAATATCCTACAAATCCTTTGCTGAAGAAACAAGTTCCGCTGGTGAGATTTGGGATCCCTGTGAAGAAGAGAATGTACAGGGGACTGAAACCTGTTCTCTCTTGATGAATTTATGAAACATCATATGCTCAATGTTTTTTCCCCAATATATCGGATATTTGTAAGCATGTAATTCTTTTAGCCTTATATAGGGTTGGGGGAAGTCCTGAAATTAATCCAAATGTGCATCTGTTGTGTAATTCCAAGGAAAGCTGCTGATGATTTTCTAATGAGCTTCTGCTTTTTGGTTTCTGAATTGATTTTAACTTTAATTCGACAAATTATATCATAAACTTCTATTCATAATGCTTTGTGGTCTCAAAGGTTCAAAACATGTGTGGTGACATATTTAAAATATGGAAGTGTGTATTTCTTTCATAATCAATACCTCCTTTCTTAAATCTTTTTTTTGAACAAGCCTCCTTTCTTTATTTTGAATATACATATTTATATTTTTATACATTTTTTTATTTTTAATTACATTAACATTATTATTATTATTATTGTTATATGTTTAGAAAAATAGATGTATTTTTATTTTTACATAAATTAAGAAAATGGTTAATTTATAATGGAGGTTCATCATAATTTAATATAATATTTATTAATCTGTATATGTTCATTATTGAAAAATTATATATGTTTATTTGTAATGAATATATAAGTAAATTTTAATGAATTTATAGACAAATATTAATTAATCTAGAATGCATTTGTAATGAACTTATAGACAAATACTAATAAAGTTATAGTTTATTTATAATGAATATGTAGGTAAGTTTACTGAATCTGTAGGTAAATATTAATGAACTCTAATGTAGGTAAGTTTATTTGTAATGAACTTCTAGGTAAAACTAAAGAACCTAAAATTCATTTGTAACGAACTTGTAAATAAGTTTATTTATAATGAACTTATAGGTAAATATTAATAAATATATATATATATATATATATATATATATATATATATTTCAATGTATTTATCCTTTTTTTTAGAAATAAATATATAATCTATTTAATTTTTATATAAAATAAAACTTTTTAATTTTTTTTAGTTTAAAGTAATAATAGAAACTCTGTATCCTAGTTTTAAATATTAGATTAATTTATTATAGTTAAAATAAGAAAGATAAAAGAAGAATAAAATGTCAAAAAGAAAGAAAAAAGAAAAAAAAACTAATTTGTGTGCATTTTTGTGTTGTTTTTGTTAAGACTTGTGATTCTTTAAAAAAAAGTAAAAGGTACGTGCTTTTTTTCGTCTCATATGTGATGAATCATTAATTTATATTATTATATAAATAGTTGTCCATGATATAAAAACCTCTCCAATTCCACTGATTTTCTTTTATCTGGAATAGCACATTTTTAGTTTGTGTTTATATTTTAATTTGTTTATCAACCCAATTACAATTTGAGTTAAGATTTTAATTTGTTTATCGGCCCAATTACAATTTGGGTCTTAAAGCGTGATTGTAATAGAAAGAGATTCCGTTTTGGTAAGATTTGAATTCCATATGGTCTATTTGGATGGTTGACTTGAAATTGAAATTCTTGATTACAATTTTAGTTTAATTCTGTTAAAATTGAAATTAAGTTAGATAATTCTAGTATTTGGATTATAAAATAATAGAATTGAAATTGAAATGAAATTACAATTTAAATTATAATTTTAGTTTTTGGGTTACAAAATAATATCATTGGAATTACAATATTATTGTAAAATATATGAAGAGGTAAAATGTATGTAAAAATATCATTTTAAATTTAAATAATTTAATTTATTAATAATCTTAATAATTTTTTATGAGGATTAAATTGAAATTTTTAAAGTTATTATTTAGAAAAGTGATTTATGTAGAATTAATTTAATATTTTTTGCATAAAATATTATCCATCTTGTAGGATAAAAATAATAAATGAATTTTTCTTGATTTGGTTTGGCGAAAAAATTAATAAATTATGAATGAATTCATTTTGATTTCATTCAGTTATGAATTAAATCTAATCAAATTTATTGAAATAGGTTAAACTTATATTAAATCAAATAAAGATGGTTTAATCCTATTTAAAATTTATTATTTATATTAAAAATATAAAAACATAGTATTTGTATTAAAACTATTTGAAAATATATTATAATAACTACTATTTATATTAAAAATATTTCAAATTAGTTTTTAGAAAATTCGATTCAAATTGAATAGAATAAAATCAGTTTGATTTATTTTATAAATCAATTTAGTTCTATTTAATTTATATTTTAATTTTTTTTAGTTTGGTTTGAGTAAGTTTGATTTTTTAATCTATTTTTTAGTACAGTTTGATTGAATTTAGTTTGAATGATACCCCTAGTAATTGGTTACAATTTTCCTATAGTTTCGGATTCTAATTCTTATGGATTGAGTTAAAAATTTAAAATGAACTAGGCTTAATATTTAAATTTTATAAAATTAATTTGAAATTATAATTATAATTTTGAATGAATTATTTAAATAGCAAAATTAGAATTTTGTGATTTAATTTCAATTTTAAAATCAGTTTTGTCATCCAAATGGACTCTAAATAATTTTAAAACCTTTTATATATGAATGGCGATGATAAATAAATTGAATTAGGTGGGTTTGGATTGGATTAATATCCAATTGGGTCATTAAGATTGGATTAATTTTGAATTATATTTTTTAATGAATTTGGATTAGATCCCTTTGAATTGCAAGTGGATTAAGTCTAGTCAAGATATTAAAAAAATTGAATTATTTTGAATTTCAAATTAAGTAAGATCAGCTCACTTATAATTTTAATTTTTAGATAAATGTTAAATATTTAAATAATTTAAATTAGATTATTTAAATTCATATGTGAATCAATTTCAAATATGGTCATAATTGTTTGAATGAATTTGAAAATGTTTAGGTCAATCAAAATTGAAATTTTGAATTTTAGACTAACCAATAAAGGTGGTAAATGTCTTAGATTAATTCAGATAGTTTTGGTTCAAGTCACTTCGAATTGTGAATGAATTGATTAAGCCATCAAATTAAGGTGCATAAAGAAATTTAGATTATTTTTAAATTTTGTGTCAATCACTCATAATTTTGATTTTTTAAAATAAAAAATATTACTTTAAATTTTGAATAAATTTTAAATATTTTTAATAATTTAAATTAGATCATTCTAGTTTATTCATATATAGAATTGAGATTAATTTAATTTGGATTGACTTGCGAATCAAATAAAATCAATTTTAAAAGAAATCAAATAAAAAATTATCACCTCCACTAAATACCTATATAAGTTAACAAAACTAAAAACTTAAAGCACAAGCTTTAAAAGTATAAATTTAAAGTGAATTCTGGATAAATCTAATTATAGAAATTCAAATGAATTTTATTCCAAAAACAATCTTAGGATTTAAAGGCTGCAATAACTTTATAATTCTCTATAATAAAAAAAAAAAGACATGATAAGTTTTTATCACATTCACTTTTTATTTTTATATTGAAACATAAAAAAAAAAATTATCCATTTTTATCTTTAGAAGAAGCATTTATCACTATAATCTTATATTCTAGTACAAAATCAATTATTATGGGTATTCCTAATTTCCTTTTTTTGGAAAAACTAAAGTTTGATGGATCAATTAATTAAACTTAAAATATAATTTTAACGTTGGTCGAAAGCAAAATTTAGTGTATCAATCTAATTTTACTATTTTTATAAGTTATTTTAATTTTTATAAAAATTTAGTGGGTCCCTTGACCAACTAATTATAATTTCATGTAGATTTGCCCCAAATGCAATTTGAAATTATGAGTTTGATGGACCCATTTTTGCCCTGCATGGAGAAAATTACAATAATAGAAAATATATATTATTTATTTGAAACATATATTATTTGTTTGATATGTCATTAAGTCATCATGGGTAAGCAACATGGCATATGAAGATTGAAAATCTCTTACATTTTCCAGCATAATAACAAGTATAGCTATAGGTTCCATTTTCATGCTAGCAATTCCTTGTAATTATGTATAGGATCTGGACCTGTTGGAACTTTTCTCTCTGGTTCCCACTTAGGAGGAGGAGGAGGAGCAAGAGTTTGGGCATCAACTTCAGACTTGATTTGCATGTGGTTTGAATCTTTAGGACTTGGGCTACCATGATGAGTCCTAGTATTAAGTTGCACAGGAAGCTCAGCAGGAGATTGGCTATTGCTTGGACTAGGAGGTTTCTTTCCAAGAACTTGAAATTTTTCTCCATCACTTTTCATAAAAGACTCACCTAGAGATTGTTCAGAACTAATTTTAGGAAGAAGAGTTTTAGCATTAGCTATGAAGGAAATAAATAGTAAAGCAAATGCTATAAGAAAATAACTGGTTATTGGAAACTTCATTGCCTTCAATTTCTATTAGGAGCCTTGCTATATTCAATGGAAGTTCTCACAAAACAAGGATGGTTCAAGGTGGACAATATAAGGTAGCATCATACAGTATATTTATGCTGTAGGAGAACCATTTTGCTGAACCAAATGTCAATGAACTAGTCTATGACTGAAGATTTTGCAAGTAATTGCTAACAGTTTAAAACAGGAAAATAAGTTCTTCTTTTTGTAAAAATTTAACTAGTGCAACAATGATATAGGATCCAGTGAGCCAAAAGCAGATATTTAATTTATTGCTATAATCCACTCATTTAACTTTTTACTTTATGGAAGAAATCATCTATGTTTATCTATCCATCTTGATATTATATTTAAAAGCGAAGAATTTACTTCTATGTATCTAGATATTATATTTAAAAGCTAAGAATTTACTTTCTTCTTATTCATCCACAACATTTTTACTTTTCTATTAGGAACAAGTCAGAAAATGACCCATCTTTGAGGGCTTTTGTAGATGTAATTTTTGAACTATTGAGGGTAAAAAGATGAGGTAGTATTGCGAGTAAATGATACCAGGGAGAGGAATGAGT
Organism: Omphalea diandra; assembly: GCA_949677035.1. Taxonomy (NCBI): domain Eukaryota; kingdom Viridiplantae; phylum Streptophyta; class Magnoliopsida; order Malpighiales; family Euphorbiaceae; genus Omphalea; species Omphalea diandra. The sequence continues at coordinate 5,942 of CATIWR010056111.1, read as the reverse complement.
TAGAGAGAGGCATGGAAGATAAAGTAGTTTTGGGCCTCATGAACCCACTCCAACGGATCAGACTGAGAAACAGATGCTCCAGTTAAAGCATAAGCAACCTGATTCGCTGGCCTACAAACATGATAGATTTCACAATGGTCAATCCCATTGACAAGCAACTTACAATCAAGCATAATCAAACCAAACACAGAATTATCCATCTCAGATGACCCCTAGAGCTTGAACAAGACTGAGGGCATCCACCTCAACCTATACCTTCTGAAAGCCCTTCTTCTTGATCCAGCTTAACGCTTCCGTCAAGCTTAGAGCTTTTATCAAACGCGCACACGCAGAGAGATGATCCTTTGAAAGCATACGCGCCATAAGAAATTTGCCTTGGCTGTCTCTAACAACACAACCGGCTCCAAACCCTCCTTCCTCCTTGAAAACGACCCCATCAACATTGCACTTTACCCATCCAATCAGAGGCTTGCTCCATTTAGCTTTGGACCTCCTCGTCATTAAGATACCAGGATGCTTTGACAGCTTTTAGGCTTAGTGAATTGAGACAAACTCCCTTGCCTACGCCACCAATACTCTAGGATAAAAATCTTTGTTTCTCCACACTATACCATTTCGGTTGGACCATAGTTTCTAAATGATCAAAGCTGTTAGAGCCTCGGACCCGCGTCCCAACAAGAAAAAACATCCATCGACCAAACCATAAAAGAATCATGATGACTACTGATCATACGCAACGAGAAAACAGCCAGCAACTCCTCTAAAAGTGCATTCCACAAATAGATGTAAAGCTGATTTTGAATTCCCATTACAAACCAGGCAAACATTAACAAGATCAACATGCTTGCTTTTGAGATTATTAAGAGTTGGAAAAATGCTAGAGCAGACCCTCCACAATAGAATTTTGATCTTCGGTGGGACTCTAATATTCCAAATAAATTTCCAAGAGAACGGGCTGGCATGTTGTGAAGCATTACTGTTGCTTTGAATACCAGCTTCTAACTGAATACTCACCCCTTTTATCCCAAAGCCAATACCATCTGTCCTCATTGCATCTAATGCTTAAAGGAATATTAAGGATGATATCAACATCTCTCTTCTCAAAAATGTCCTGCACCAATCCACATCACATTGCAACTGATTTGGAACCAAAAGAGATTCAACCTTAATATCTTCCATCCCCTCATGCATTTTAGTAAACACAAAAGGATTCGAATCTCCAAGCAACCAAGCATCGAACCATACAGAAGTCGTACTACCGTTGCCTGCCCTTCTATGCAAACCATCATATACAACTTCTCTAATTGCTCAAACGCTTCGCCAAACAAAACATGGGTTGTTAACCAAGGATGCGTTCAAAATAGAGGTTTTAGGAAAATATCTCACCTTCATAATCCTCGCACAAAACGATTTTGGCCATGTTAACAGATGCCAGAATTGTTTCTCCAACAAAGCAAGATTGAATTCGTGTAAACTTTTGAAACCCATGCCGTCTAATTCTTTCCTTCGGCAAAGTCTTTGCCAACTGAGCCAGTGGATACAATTAGACTCCCAATTACATTTCCCCCACCAGAATTTGCATAACATCCTTTCAATATCATTACATATAGCTATAGGAAGAGGAAATATGCTCATCGCGTATGTTGGAATCGACTAAGCCACAGACTTAATTAATACTTCCTTACCAGCTGTATAAAGAAACTTGTTCTTCCACCCTTGAATCAAGTTCCAAACTCTGTCTTTGATGAAGGAGAAAATGTCTCGCTCATTTCTACCAACTAAAGATGGCAAACCCTTGCATGGGGAAGGTGTGACAACGTGTACTTTGAGCAAATTTAATAACAAAGAAAAATTAAATTTTAAAAATTAGAATATATTATTATTTACTTAAAAATGAAGTTAACATTTAAAAAAAGAGCTAATTTTTTCCAGTTTGTTTCATCTAGTGGAGAGTACATATACGAGTAGATTCTATTGTACTTCATTAAATAAAACACAAGGTAACTAAATAGTGAGCAAGTTATTGCTTGCTCCTTAGGTGCTAGGTTCGACAAGCTACCTGCTCGCTTGCCCTCACGTGGGGAGTAGGTACAGCATCGGGCTAATTTTCAAATTAGTGTAAAAAAAAATTAGTGAAATATTATTAGTTAACAAATATTTAAAAAAATAAGTCAAATGTAAGAATATTTAGAAAAAATGTGTAGTTAAACATATATGTCCTCCAGATAGATGTGAGAGTAGGTGATGGATTTTTATTTGGAATTTTTTAGTCTGGCGGATGAAGTATTTTTTTAAAAAATTTTTTAGGCCTCCATTGCATGGCTGTGTTAGGCAGCTATGCAGACTGGCGCACGAAGTCCATGTATTTTTTTTTAATTTGTTAAGCCGGATGACTAACTTTTATTTCACTCTTATTTATTGGCTGATAGCCTTTTTGATTCTCTAGCTTGAAAAACCTTTTTTTTAAATAAATAATAAAATATTATATTTAATATAATTTAATTAAAATATTATATAATAATATTTTTATATTTAATAAATATTTTTTATATATTTAATTAAAATTATTATATAATATTATAAAATAGTATATAATATTATTATATATTTTGAAATATAATATAATAATAAAATGTTATAAAATATTATAAAATAAAGTATTAAAATATTTTAAAGTAAAGTATAAAATAAAAATAAAAATTCATTTAAATTTGTTTAATTATTTCGCCCACTATTATAAGAGAGAACAAATATTTTTGAAAAAAAGTTATGCACATAATATTATTAAAAGTAATAGTGAATAAAATTATGAAAATTATTTCATACAAAAATAATTTTATATGCACAAACGTAATGTTTATGTATATTCATGTATGTATGTAATTTTATATGCATTATTCATGTATGTATGTAATTTTATATGCACAAATGTTTGTTCATATATGTTCGTGCATGTATGTAATTTTATATGCACAAACATTTGTGCATATAAAATTATTCTTGTGCTCAACTTTTTCATAATTTTATTCACTATTATTTTTAATAATATTATGTGCACAACTTTTTTTCAAAAATATTTGTTCGTCTCTTATAATAGTGGGCACAATAATTAAACAAATTTAAATGAATTTATATTTTTTATTTTATACTTTACTTTAAAATATTTTAATACTTTATTTTATAATATTTTATAACATTTTATTATTATATTATATTTTAAAATATATAATAATATTATATAATATTTTATAATAATTTTAATTAAATATATAAAAATATTTATTAAATATAAAAAATATTATTATATAATATTTTAATTAAATTATATTAAATATAATATTTTATTATTTGTTTGAAGGAAAGGGCTTTTCAAGTTGGAGAATTAAAAAGGTTGTCAGCCAAGAAATAAGAGTGGGACAAAAGTTGATCATCCGGCCTAACAAATTGAAAAAAAAAAACACATGGACTTCGTCCCCCAACTGGTGAACAAAGCCTCCTGCATGGCCGCCTCGTGCAGCCATGCAATGAGGCCTGAAAAATTAGAAAAAAAAACTTCATCCGCTAGTTAAAAAATTCAAAACAAAAAAGCCTGTCACCTACTCTTATGTCCTCCAATTTAACTGACGGACGTATATGTTTGACTATCCATTTTCCCTAAATATTTTTATATTTGACTTATTTTTATAAATATTTTTAATTAATAATATTTCACTAATTTTTTTTACACTAATTTAAAAATTAGCCCTACAATTCCTCCCTCCCTATATGAGGTGGGTGAGCAGCATGTCCGCCCTCGCATTAGGGGCAGATAGGGCATATGTCTTCCCTATATAAGTGGTGACATGTAATATGCCCAAACACATATGGGAAGTGCTAGCCCTCCCCATATAAGGAGTAGGCAAGGCACTTCCCACACTCATGAAAGGCGAGTGAGCAACATGCACACCCTTGCATGGAGGGGCATATACAGGCAAGCAAGCAATATGCCTATACTCACCTAGGGGGCAGGCACGGTGCTGTCCATCCCCATATGAGATGTAGGCTAGCGTTATGTTTCCTTTCGTAGGATGGGTAGCGAGTCTGACCTGCCCACATGAATGAAGGATGAAAAATATGTGCGCCCTTGTATAGGGGATAGGTTGGGCACCTGCCATACACACATAAGGGATGGGCGAGCAACATGCTCATCTTAGTGCGTCGGCCAAGAAAGGTGCTTCCCTTCCCCATGTCAGGGGCGGGCGAATAACATGCCCTCCCCATAATAAGGGCAGGCGAACAACATGTTCGCCCTTGTGTGGTGGGAGGGGCGAGCAACCCATCTGCCCTCATCCAGAACCGGTCCGCCTCGTTATGAGATCTTCCTATGGAAATGAGAGGAATCTAAAGAAGGATATGAAGGGAATATAAGAGGATATATATGAATGAAAGACCTTAAGAGATGAAAACCTTTTAATGGAAATATGAGAGAAAGCTTCTAAAAGAGAGCACGGTGTAAGGAATAGAGATCCTTCATGAATAATTTTCAAAGAGAGTTAGAAATCTCACTATGGCCACAGTTGAAATGAAAAAAAGGGGAGGTATGAGAGGGATGGAGATCCTCCTAAGAAAGTTAGAGAGCTCCCCAAACAATAAATATAGGAACAACAAAAGAAGGACTCCAAGAAAGGAGCAAAGAGCAAAGATATCTCCAAAGGATTGAAGGCCTTTTAAAGTGTTATAAAACTTTGTAAGGATACTATTTTCAAAGATTTAAAGGGCTTAAGGTTAAGATTGAAAATTTTGACACCATTAATGGGTTGTATTCGAGTTTGACATTTTTATGTTATATTTGTGTCTTGACACAACACCATACGAATTGTCATCCTGAGCTTGATGGGCGTTGTGAACATTATGTTGCTTTTCATACAATGTTTGGTTAATTTTTTTTTTACAATTACAAAATTTGAATAAATAAAATATAACATTTTAATAAATATAACATATAAAATTAATAGTTAATATTGAAATTATGTATCTCAAAGATGAATGTTAGACACAATATTATTACCATCAAGGCCACAATTAATTATTTTGTTTATTTTGTATAATTAGAAAAGTGAATAATATAAATAGAAAAATTAATCAATTTAAATATAAAAAGTGAATGAAAAATATAAGACTATATTATCCAAACACACCCTTAAGACTTTGCATGAGAATTTTGGAGGTGATGGAAAAGAGGTTAACAAGGGTGAAGTAAGGGAATGAAATGAAAAGTAATGAAATGTTATTACCCTTATCTTGTTTGGGAGTTTTAAAAAAAAACAATATGGAGTTAAAGGAAGGAATATGTTAACCTTATTTGAGAGTTTTAAAATATGAGAGAGTTAATTAAAAAAAAACATCAAATTGACAATTATATTCAAGATACAAAATATTGCATTAGGTACTATCAAGGTTACATATGTCTTATAATATATTTTATTTGTAACTCCCTTTTCCATTCCATAGTCTAGCCCTCAAATTGAGAGTTAAAAGAAAAATGGGCTTAGTGTTACTGATATAAATATTTTGTCTTATACTGTAAATTTCTTATTTAGTGTTTATATTCTAATTGTAGTAATTATCATAATTATAGGTTTGATTATAGGATTGATTATATGATTGATTATAGGCTTGATTATAGGATTGATTATAGGCTTGATTATAGGATTGATTATAGGCTTAATTATAGGCTTGATTATAGACTTGATTATAGGCATAATTATAGGCTTGTATACAAGGAAAGTAGGTCTGTATATAAGGCTGGTTCTTTGTCTTTATCAAATACACAATTTTCTGCAAATCTTTCTTCTTCTTCTTTACATGGTATCAGAGCTTTGATCCAATATGGCTCTTGTTCCTCTCTGTTCATCATCTTCTTCCTCCTCTAATTCGTCCATCAATTCTTCTTCTTCCTTCTC
>CATIWR010056093.1:0-10289 GCA_949677035.1 Omphalea diandra | reverse complement strand
AGTGTCTTGTTCCTTATATTATTTAGAAATCTAATATAAAAAAAGGTTTAAACTAAGAATTAAAATTAATTAAAATAAAAATAAAGTAATTGCAAAGAAAGCAATCAATATAAGAAATGAGCTAGAGGTTCAACTTCACTTAGTGACTTTCTAATGGGTTCCTAATATTCATCTGATTGATTCATTCGTCCAATGCTATTATCGAGTCTTTATAGTGATCAATGAATCTCTCTCAAGTAGTAATTAACATACAAAAACATGTTAAGTTAGGGGTTCCTCAACTCAAAAGCTCAACATCATGCAATTATCTTGCAAAGTAAGGCTTTGAGGATAGGAATGGTTTGTTAATATTTCTCAACTCATTAACATAATAAGGGAAAAACGTGCCTCGATTATTAATTCATGGAACTAATCTAATTAGCGACTATTTAATCAAACATAGAGCACTCCACAATTACTAGCACAAATAATGAATAAAACCAAAAGACTTAGATTAAAGAAAAACTAATATGAGTCACACAAGATCCATTTACAACCTTAGCATAAAGATAAGTAGCTCATAGTAAAAGAAAGAGAAGAAGAAATAGTTAAACTAAAGATATTGGAAGCCATGGACTTCAATCCTTTAAGGTCTTGAATGATTGACTTCTTGCTCTTATTTGCTCATAAATGCTAGCTTGATTGAATTCTTTACTTTTTAGGTGGCTATTTGATGTCCTAGTTCCTTTAAATTCATAAGGTTTTACCTCTTTAAATAGTGCTCTTGAGTTGTTTACTAAGTAAGAAGCTTGGGTGATTAGAAAATGATGAGTTTGGAGGGTTCTAAAGTTTGCATTTTTGGGTTTCTAGGGGCACATGACCATATGTTGAGGACCTATGCTTTGAATACATTTTGTTCGAATTTGTTTTCTTAGGCTCATGGCAATAACCTAAGTTCTAATTGTGGTCTATATGGGTGCCCCTGGATTCTAAGATGGTGTCTTCATAGGTGCCTTTCCCTTTTTTATTCTATTAGCGAAGGTTTCTCCCTTTCCTTAGAATCTCATTAAGGTGTTTATTTACCTCCTTGATAATCCTCTTATGAGCACCTCGTTGGTTTCGCTTAAATAAGTGGAATCTCACCTATGACTCTATCCTTTTATCAATTAATTGGGATCGAGAGGATGAGGGCTTTTACATTAGTAATGACCCTAAGATGTAGTGCAAGCTTAGATCAACTAGGGATCTTTTAGGCCTTGTGCAATTTCAAAGCCTTCAGTCCAAAATAAAAGTCATCGGGGGATGAAATTTGAGACAATATATTGGTACCATACCTAAAAAATGTGGAGTCACCACCTGACTTTGGTCAAGATAAGAATTCAAGGAAGGCAAAAATTGAACCTAATCTAAGTTAATTACAAGGCCTATTTCGTCTTCACCATTTCAAAGAACGGGTTCAAAAATTGTGTATGGCTTGTGGAAGAGGTTAGGCACCACTAAATTGCCTAGATATTAGGATTTGGCCTTCGGGCATCTTTTGTTCACTTTTAATATTTTAACAAAGTTATTGATTCATATGATTAACAAACTTAAGCATACATCTAGCTCAATCAAACTGATCAAAACATTCCATTTATCCTTAAGGGAGAGGGGTCATGCATCATGGTATAGGATTCATCATGCATATTCATACATCCACTCAAGCATAATCATTTCAAAGAGGTGAAGGTCATGCATCATGGCATAGGGGTCATGCATTATCATTTATCCATTCAAGCATAATCATCCATAATCATGTAGGATGACAATTAAGACCAAACTCATGGTAAGCAAAAACACCTACACCTAAAGAAAAAGAATAAGTTAGTGACTAATAAAAAGAAAATGAGAAATAAAAGGAAAGCAAATAAGGTCCATAGTACTTGGCTTACCACATCTCTAAAGTCAAGGTTCCTAAATATACATCTAAGTCCATAACATTACAGGCCCACATCATATGGACAACACAAAACATTAATAAGCATGAGTATTATGGAGAACAAGAATCGTAAATATGTAATGCAAAACTTAAAGGAGGATATTCAATGGCTTAAGGCTAAAACATCAAAAAAGAAGGTCATGGGATTAATGAATCCTCACTTTCATTGCTTACTAAGAGCTAGGCATCCATAAACACTACTAAGCATTACATAAGTTGGAATGCTAAATCACGGAGGGGGATTGAAGAACACTATTCACATGGTTAACACATAAACTCCCAACACTTGGTGTGCTCTCAAGGTCAATGGAACCTTAAGTTCCTCATTTGATCATGGCCCTGAGATGATTAAAATAAGATCAAAACATCTCTTTGGAAATCAAATGAAAGATCCTAAGAGCTTTTTAGTATGATAAGCAACAAAAACCATGTGAAACATAACAAAAACATCATTTTTGAAGTGAATAAGGGTCATAGTTCACTAAACCTCACCCTATTTGGCCATTGGAGTCATAAAATATCATAAAAAATGCTTTAAAAAGAAAGAAATATGAATGGGAGAAAAAGAAAAACTTTTCAAAAAGCTATTTACTACTCATACTGGCCTATACAACCTAAATGAGGGGTTGTACAACCTACAATTAAGGCTATATTTCTTGGGTTTTATAAACAAAAGAATAAAAAAAAAAGAGGAGGAAGAAGGGGGAGTTGAGGGAATCTTATATGCCTTTTAGTGAAGTCCTTGCTCTCAAAGTTGTCCAAGCCTCCTTTCTTTTCAAATGGGAAGGGTATTTATAGGCATTGGGTAAGTGCACTAAAGCCTAAAATGGATCTAGTTGCACAACTAATCACTGAAAGAGAGAGAGAGAGAGATGAACCTATTAGAATTAGGGTTTGCACATGGACTATACAACTAAAAAATGGTTATACATCCATTTATCGAGGTTGTACAACTCAAGGTTAAAGGGGGATCAGTTCTAGAAAGTTTTGTAGAGTAGGGTTTTATGATAGGCTAATGAGCCTTACTTAATAGGCTGATGGGCCCTACTTGATGGGCTATATAACCCATTAACCTTGGTCGGTAGTTTTGGGCTGGGTCTTGGTTTGGTCTTAGGATTAATTCTGGGTTTCTCCAAAGTATCCCAAGGCCTTTCATCTCTTTCTTTGGCAATTCCATTTAAATTTTTGGAAATAGATTTGGTGATTTTCATTATTAGGCTTTGCATCTAAAGGTCTAAAGTTTGATGTTTCAGTTTGCCCCTTACTTTGTAGGGCTTGGAAAATAACATTTGAAAAATGACTGTTTGAATAAGTCTCAACAAAGCAAAGTAAAAAAATGTAAATATTAGTAAGGATATCCAAGGATACAAGTCTTTAGCAGCTCCTCGAGTAAGTACTAAAATGGTTATAACAACTCTTTGACAGGTACCAAATGTTTTGACAAGTCTTCAACAGCTTTCTAGTAGGTACTAAAATGGTTTTAGTAGCTCTTAGCAGCTCTCAAGTAGGTATTGAAGTGGTTCTAACGGCTCTCTAACAGGTACCAATTATTTTGGTAGCTTTTCAGTAGCTTTATAGCCGATACTAAAGTGGTTTTGATAGTTCTTTAGCAGGTACTAAGTATTTTGACAACTCTTCAACAACTTTCTAACAAGTAATGAAGTGGTTCTAGTAGCTATTTTAAAGGTGTTAGGTGGTTGGTATTGGATAATTAGCCTCTTACAGTCATTAGTGCCTTACATTTCTCTGTGGGCACTTCAGTCTTTTTAACTGATGATTTTATCTTAGGGATGCCCCTTGGGTGGTTGATGTGTCATTTGTGGCCCTTCCAATATTTGTAATATTGAGCCCATATCCTTATAACCCTTTTGGCTATGTTGGTGGTCTGTTCTTTTCTCAAAATGCTATAGGAAGTACTTCCTTAGGTTTTTCCATTTATGGGAGAAAGTAGTTCCTTTTTGAAATATTACTTAGGCCTTTAAGGGGCAGGTTTGTCATTAAAGGGTATTCTGATGGCTTGACCTGAATCGGGAAGTTCAGGGTGTTCTAAAAGTAGTAAGGGCATTTTAGTAATTTTTGCTTTTTGGGACTCTTTAGGAAGTTAGGGGTGCTTTGGTAAATTTAGTGCTCTGAGGCTCTTTAGGAAGCTAAAGGTATTTTGATGTATTTGGTGCTCTAGGGCTTTTTAGGAAGCAAGAGGTGTTTCGGTAAATTTAATGCTCTAAGGCTCATTAGGAAACTAGGTGTGAGCTCCTCGAATTTTCTTTGCTATACTAGAACGAGTGAAATCTTGCGACTTCTACCTTTTATTGACATCGAGGGATCATAAGGATAAGGGGTCATACGTTGGCAATAACCCCCTAGTCATGGAATATGAGTTGGATCAACGAGGGATCTTTGAGGCCTCACGCAAGATAGAAGCCCCTTTTCTAAAATTTAGGTCAATGGAGGACCAAGTCGAGACGATACATTGGTTCCATCCCTAGATGAAATGTAGAGTCACCACTCGACTTTGGTTAGGACAAGAATATGAGTAAGGATAAATTATGAGCCTGTCTAAGCCATTTAGAAGGCCTAATCCATCTTCATTCTATCAAAGATTGGGTCTAGGAGTTAGGTACAACTTGAGGAAAAAGTTAGACATCTCCCAGTTACACAAATATAGGGATCCGGCCTTTAGGTAATCAATTTTTCATTTTTATACTTTGCCTTTATTAATCAATTTCTCATTTATCCATCTAGGCATATCCATCTAAATACGCCATCAACCATAATAATAAAGTATGCAATGTATGCATGGTATGCAAGATGTAAGAAAGCACAAGGTATCGACCTTTGAGCTATAACATAATAATATGGTTATAACATGAGAAAAAAAAGGAGAATTGGCTTTTAGGCTTTGTATTCATGTGAATCAACTAATCCACAAGTTATCGGCATGTTTGAATTGGCTTGTTTTTGGTAAGACAAAAAAGAAAGGCTAGGTCGTTCTATGAAACTTTTTCATTCCTATCACCCCTAACATTGATAAAGAAGGTTATGATTTGGTGAAGAAGCCAATTAGTAAGGGTCTTGATATATTTGGCCAAAAAGGTTTTAGGATCATGTCTGGGTTTATGGAAATCTCTCACCAAAATTTAGAATAGATTATATTAAGTGTAGATATAATGAAAGGAATATTATCTCCAACTTGAAGGCTGAAAAGAGTAGAATGTTGAGTAAAGGTTATACAATAGGGCTCCCTAAAATCCTTAAATACTAACCCATACTGACCTACTTTTAATTTAGCCCTCTTGCTTAGACAATACACATAAACTCTTTGACAATCTCTTCATACGCTAGTTAATCCCTAAAGATGAATTCATTCCAACCTAGGTTAGAGAGAAAGGCATTGTCTCTTCCTTAATTTTAAGAGATTCAAAGAGAAAACTATAAGAGATTTTGTTAGCTTAGACAATTTTGCTAGAATTGGCTTTAAACCTCTTTTTTTCTTCTTTAGTTATCATTTTCATAAGGTGAAAGGGAGGAGGACCTTAAGGTTAGGCAATGCCTTTCCCCTTTTCTGCTCTAGTCAGTTTCTTTGGTGCCATGAAGGATTGACATTGAAAGAGTTTTAAAGGATTAAAAAGACAGATGAATGATAAATTAAGAAAAAAGGATTAAGAAGAGAGTTGAATGATAGAGGAGTGTTAGGATGGCTTAAATAAGTGCAAAAATGATCATAAATAGTAAGAAAATGGTAACATGAATAATAAATGAGGAGTAGACACTGATTGACAATCAAATCAATCAATGCTTGGTAGTTACCATAATTTGCAGTTACTATTAACTTGTCGCGATCACTAATTATGAATTTTATGAGTAGCAAATAAGATTTCCTTGGAAATCAAATGAGTCAACAGTCAACAAATTTGAATTTTAAAAAAATTCACGTTGGCGATCTAAAATCGTGACAACTAATTAAGAGTTGATAAGAATTTTGAGTAGTGCCTGTAAATAGCAATCACAAATTATAAGGCAAAATGAAAAATAATGAGAAATGAGACTTGGCCTTTTTATATGTGATCAACTTAATGTAGTGATGATCAATTCAAGCAAATTGGCATATATAAGCGCAATTGCATAATGAATTAACACATCTAAAGCATTCAACATACATAATTATCAAAAATATCATTCAATTAATCAAAATTTACAAACACAATAAAGAATATGAAGTGAGATCAATTTTCTCCCTAGGGAGCTTCCATCTAGCATCTCTAGTTCCCTTTTGATGAAGTTCATCATTTCTTCATTAAGGGATTTAGTGAAAATGTTCGCAAGTTGATGATTAGTGTTAATAAACTCTAGTACCACATTACCATTTTGGACATGAAATCTAAGAAAATAATGTTTAATGTCAATGTACTTACTTCTTAAATGTTGGATGGGATTCTTTGAAAGATTTATTACATTTGTGTTGTCACATTTGATGGGAATGTGATCAACTTCTTTGCCATAATTATTGAGTTATTGTTTCATCCAAAGAACTTAGGTGTAATAATAATTTTGTCACTACATATTCCACTTTTTGCTAAACCAAGAGACTAAACAATCACCTATGAATTACCAAGTTCCAGACATGCTCTTTTTATCTAATAAACTACTGGCATAATCCACATCTGAATATCTAAGAAGACTAAAAGATGAATTTCTAGGATACCATAATCCTAAATGCAATGTGTCATGTAAATATTTAAGAATCCTTTTGACAACATTTAAATGTGATTCCTTAATGCAAGATTAGAACTTAGCACACATGCATACACTAAACATGATGTGGGTTTAGATGCGGTAAGGTAGAGTAGGTAGCTAATCATACCTATATACCTCTTTTCATCAATTGGCTTACCCGATTCATCTTCGTCAAGCTTGATTGTTGCATTCATTGGAGTCTTTGCTACCTTATATCCATCCATGACAAGCCTTTTGAGTAGATCCTTTGTGTACTTAGTTTGGCTGATGAAGATGCCCTTTTTGGTTTACTTGATTTAAAGACCAAGGAAAAACTTGAGCTCTCCCATCATACTCATCTCAAAATCCCTAGTCATACACTTAGTAAATTCTTCATAAAGAAATTCATTAGTATCACTAAATATAATGTCATCAATATATATTTATACAATTAGTGTATCTTGGTTGTGCTTTTTGATAAATAAAGTTGTATCAACCTTGCCTTTTTTGAAAATCATTTTGTGAAAGAAATGAACTAAGCCTTTCATACCAAGCTCTTGGAGCTTGTTTCAAACCATACAAGACTTTAATTAATTTGAAAACATGATTTGGAAAAGCATGAAATTCAAAACTAGGAGGTTGTTCAACATAAACTTCCTTCTTAATGAGACCATTCAAAAAAGCACTTTTCAAATCAATTTGGAAAATTTTAAAATTCATGTGACATGCAAATGCTAAAAGAATCCTAATGGCCTCTAATCTTGCTACAGGGGCAAATGTTTCGTCATAATCAATGTCTTTCTTTTGGTTGTAACCTTTTGCAACTAATCTAGCTTTGTTTTTAGTAATAAAACCTTGCACATCTAACTTATTCCTAACACTCATTTGCATCCCACAACATGGTATTCCTTAGGCCTAGGAACAAGTTCTGAAACTTTATTTCTCTTAAACTGGTTGAGTTCCTCTTGTATAATAATCACCCAACTCTCATCATCAAGAGCCTCATTAACAAATTTTTGCTCAAATTGAGAAACAAATGCAAGATGATTATCTGAAGCATGAATTTGAGATATAGTACTTACTTCTTTGGATGCCTCACCAGTGATAAGGTCCTTCGATGATGTTTGGAGAATCTTCAATCCTTGGGGAAATTCTTGAGCTAGGTTTTTTACTTGTTATGGCTATGATTCCTTAACTTCTTGTGGTGACTTATTATCTTCAAGATCAATTACCATTTCTTTTGGAGTTGAATTATGTTCCAACTTCTCAAAGTCATCTGCAAGATTATCAATAAGAGAACTAGATTCATCAAACACAAAGTTCATTGACTATTCAACAACCATAAAACTTCTGTTGAATACACTATAGGCTTTACTAGTGGTGGAGCCTAGAAAAATGCCTTCATTTATTTTTGAATAAAAAATTTCAAGCTTGTCCTTGGTATAAAGAATGTGGCATTTGCACCTAAAAACTTTAAGGTATGAAAGCTTAGGTTTTCTACCATTCCATAGCTCATAAGAAGTTTTGTTTAGAATGGGTCTTTTGAAAACAAGATTAGCAATATAATAAAAAGTATTGATGGCTTTGGTACAAAAGTAACTAGACAAAGAATACTCATTGAGCATGGTTCTAGCCATCTCTACCAATATCCTATTTTTCCTCTATGCAATACCATTCTATTATGGTGTTTTAGGAGTAGAAAAATTATAAGAGATCCCATTCTTTAAACATTAAGTTTCAAAAGATTCGTTTTGAAATTCTTTTTCATGGTCACTTCTAATAGAAGAAATGAAGTAGCCTTTTTCATTTTGAACTCTTTTTACAAAACTTTTGAAAACTTCAAAAGTGTCATTCTTATGAGTAAGAAAGGAAATCTAAACCTAGGCTAATCATCAACTATCACAAATGCATAATGCTTTCCACCTAGACTAGCATTCCTAGTATGTCCTTTTATGTCCATATGGATTAGTTAAAGAGGCCTAAAAGTACTTACAACATTCTTTACTTTGAAAGATGTTTGGTATTGCTTCCCTATTTGGCAAGGTTTACATGTCTTGTACTTGAAGAATTTAGCTTAGGAAGACCTTCTACTTGTTGTCCCTTAGTACCCTAGAAGGGAGGTTGAATAGGGCAATGGCAAATAAAAAATAATTAAAATTATGTGTAAAATAATAAGAAATCGAGACAATCAATTTATAAAGGTTCAACATAATCTTGCCTAAATCCTCTCCTTTAGTCTTCCATTAGAGCCTTTCACTATTTAGACAGATTCCAAGTGCTATTAATTACCTTTACATTAGTAGTTTCTAGGCACTACCAAACCGTTACAAGTAGATTTTGGGTACTAACAAAACTTTTTCCCAAAGTAGTTTATAGGTATTACCTTAAACCTTTAACAAAAATGATTTGGATCTTCTAAGATCTCTTAAACCAAAAAAAAAACTTTCTCTAAAGAATTTACAACTTAAAGATGAGAAAGAATACTCTCACTCAAGCAATAAATAATAAAGAATACACTCACAAAAATTGCTTGAATTTGTGGAGAGTTTTGAGATATGTCTTAAAGCTTGTTCTTCAATTCTGTTTTGAAGGTGACTTTTGCTAGCTTCTGACAAAGATCTCCTCTTAAAGCTAGAACTCACTTATTTTCACCTCTTTATTAAATATTGTTTTCACAATATATTATACTCACTTTTGACTATTTTTCTTTTTTTCATACTTAATTCTTTTGTGGGACAGTCCTTTTATAGAAGCAGACATGAAACTAGTCGTTAGAAAGAAGGCTGTCACTTCATGTCATAAAGCAGTCACTTAATGCCTATTGAATAGTCTCAATGCCTATTGTTGGGTGCGAATACAACTTCAATGATCCTTGATTTCATTGAAATGCCTATTGGAACTAGTTGATATAGAGAGATTTGTATAAACACTCCTCTTCTTACTTTCTCAATTTTTTAGCCACCAACTATTTCAATAACTGTTAGAGCTTCTCAACATTTTTTGGAATTCCACTTTAACTTTGATTGGGATATGGATAATGCCCATTGAAGTTTCGAGAAGGATATGAACTTTGTTGTCCCTAGGCACCAAGAAGGGGGGTTGAATTGGTAGACAAAAATTTTAAAACAAAGATAAATGGGAGAAGATAGAACAATAGAGACACAAACAATTTATAGTGGTTCGGGCAAAATTGACCCTACGTCCACTCTCCAATCACTCAATTGGGTATTTCACTATCTCAGTGGTGTTTTTAAGCTCACACCCAACTTATACAACTTGTGTTTTGATGGCTAACACACAACCTTACAACAAAGTGTTTTCTAGGCTAACACAAAACCTCACTCAAGTGTTTCACTAGGCTCACACTTAAACCTTTCTAAAAGTGTTTTTATAGGCTAACACAAAACCTCATAACTTGGTGTTTAATGCTCACACCTAACACTTACAATTATATAAAGAAGATGAAGAAAATGAGTAGCAAAGATTGAGAGCTTTAATCACTTGTAATAAATTCCTTAGCAACCTTCTTCATGGCTGTTTGGTGGAGTATTTATAGCCAAACTTCACCAAAGAGACGTTGCAGATCATAACTCATCAAATCTTTGAGACATGCTTGACA
>CATIWR010056070.1:0-12443 GCA_949677035.1 Omphalea diandra | reverse complement strand
AAAAAAAGAGTTTGCAGAAACAACAATCAACATATATGTACCATGTATGTTCAACACTACCATTTTTCTGCATTTCAGCTACCCAACATTATCCCATTGAAAAGAATTGCGACTATATCAAGAAGATGAAAAACAAAATTATTTCAATAATACAGAAACATTTCAAAGCTTAAACCTTTCACATATAACAAATAAATAGGCAGATATATTCAAACAATCAGAAATCAATTAAAAGTAATGAAAAACGAAAACTGATTAGCAACATTATACGTTGAGTTATTACTATTATTACCTGACATCAACACCAATGAGCTTAGGACCCAAGATGTCATTAATATTTCTAACAGCATTAATCACACCTTTACCACCATAAACACTCTTATCTCCATCTCTAAGCTCCAAAGCTTCATAGATACCAGTGGAGGCCCCACTGGGCACAGCGGATCGTTAAAGATCATCGGCGGTGATGAGATCAACCTCGACGGTAGGATTCCCTCTGCTGTCAATGATCTGCCTCGCCTTCACCGACTTCACTTTACTTTCTTTGGCAATCTTAGCTGCAGAAGACGGGGCCACCGTGACGGAGTTGCGGACAACTAAAGAAAAGCGAGATTTAAGGAGAGGGAAGGGAATGGAGGGCGAAGAGTGGGGTTTAAAGGAGAAGAAAGGATTTTTAAGGAGGTTGGCTGGGTGGCGAAGGCAATATGTTGTTTTCTCTCTCTAGTTATTGGGTAGAAAGAGAAAGGGGGCAGTTTAGATGAACGGAGAGAGGGGAGGAAATGAATAAGAGTGGAGAAGTCCGCCAAGGACCGACGAAACCAATGAGTTTGACAGTCGGGAGAAAATGGCGGCTTTGGTGGTTAGTTGAAGGACGTTATCATTCTAATGACTCTGAGTAGGTGTGCGTGTGTTGACTAGAAGCTCCGGTTTTTTATTTTTTATTTTTTAGTATGGTAAATTTGATTGTTAATTAAAAAAATGAATTTTTTTTTGAGGGGCGAGAAAATTTAGTTCTGAATTGATTTCTTTTTAATAATGTATGAGTTGCTAGTGAAAGGAACACAATTAGAAATGAGAATATGTCATAATTTAGCATGATGTTAGTGTTGTGGCTGCAAAAGGTCACTATTGTTGATTGGAATTAGGGGTGTGGATGTATTGTTGAGTGAAATTGAAATTGATTCAATTTGATTTAATTTAATTTATTAAATTTTAATTTTATAAAATATTAGTTATTTTTATTTAAATCAAATTTATTCAATTTAATATAAAAATAACAAATTAAAGAAAATAAAATATATTTTTAAATAATTAAAATAATGTTTATTTAAACAAATAATCAAATATTATATTATATTTAAATATAATTGAATGTAGTATATTGTATCATATATATACTTAACATGTGATCTGTATTATATATAAATAATTAAAATAATATTAGTTATATTAAACAAAATTTTATTTTTTAAATAAATAAGTTCAAATTGAATTAAAAATAAAATTTGAGCAACTTAATTTTAATGAAAATCCAAACCAATCAATATTCCCTCCTAACTTAGACTATGTCATTTATAAGTTTTGAAATATTTTTGTATTCTTTATAGATTGTATTCTCAAATTAATTTGATAATTAATTATAAAATTTAAATTTAGACTTTTTAATAAGGATTTTTAAAATTATGTTAAAAATTGTCATCAATTATTAAAAATAATATTTTTCTTCTTTTACTTAAAAATAAAAATAGCAATACTAAATAAGCCTTAAGAATAGGGTGGTAAATCAAACCAAGTTATTTCTGAGGATAAATTTCATCTATAGCTCCTAAACTTATCCTCACTTATGCACTTTAAATCTGTTTTTTTTTTTAAAAAAAAAAAAAAAAACTTTAAGCTTATACAAATCCATGCCCAATTGACAATATTTATAAGTACTCTGTAAAAGTTCAAAAATAAAATTAAGAAAAAAAAGTATATTTTTTTTTATGATGTTAAGTAAATATTTAACATGCATGTTAAGATATATAGTTATCATACTTTTACATGATAATATCATCAGAACCAGTGCATTGCTCTGGTCAATGCTTGACACCCGCCCATCATTTATTGAAAACTTGTTGACATATAATTAAACAATGCTTTTTGTTTAAGGAAAATTATATAATTAATTAATAAAATAATTAAAATTAAATGTAAAAAAATGTAATTGTTTTTTCACTTGAAAAAAATTGGGTAATATAATAATTCTTATTAACAATAAGAGTTAATTAGTTCAATTACCATTTATCTATTTTTATATAAACAACTTTCCTACACCTGAAATCCTACACCTTCGGTCATAATTTATAGTTCTCTAAAATGAATTCAACCTCATTGTATTGATCATAAAATTCAGCTCTAATAATGCTATTAATAAGTAAATAGAGATATAGTTTGAGGATAAAATATACCTTATGAAAAATAAGAGTTTTGAATTCAATTTTTTCATCTATCACTATTTTTATTATGTAGCCCCATAATACTACTTCCAAAATTTTATTTAAAAAACAAGATATGTAGCTTGGACTAGTGATTGGATGACACATTCTTATTTCATCGTTTTTCATTTTTCTCTCATCAAATCACACCATCATCTCTTCTTCCATGGTTAGGATGATGATGATAATCATTTCTCTATTTTGCTCCTTCTCCTAATTTGTTCATCATATGTGTAATTAATCAATTTTGATTTGCTGTAAGTTATTAAAAAACATAAAAAGAGAAGTAGGCAGTTGTAATTTGACGAAAATCATCTCTCTTTTTTAATGAAACTGCAATGATATATGAGGGAAAAAATCTAAAAGTAGATGTTACAATTTCACAACTAGCTACCGATGATACGAGATCTCATGTAGTATTTGTCCATTAAATTCTTGTACTTAATGGATAGAATATACACAACAAGCTAAGATAGCAGCAGTTAGTATTATGGTGAAATATAGGGGCTATACTCAACATAAAGGTATTTGTTGTTTCTCCTAGCACAGGAGCCGATGGAATAAACAAAGATGAGCAAGGCAATTGCTAAAATGGTGCAAACAGCCCAAAGTTCTCTATAATCATCTGTTAAATTGACAAGAAATCCAGCTTTACAAGAATTGCAGTCGTAGCGTAGCAACTCCGAATTATTGTTCCATGTCCTGCAGTCTGTGTCATTCCCTACTACCCCTGATTTGGGCACTGTCCAGAATGTAGCATTCTGGTATTCTAAGTTGCAACTTATTGGTGGCTTGCAGCAACCAGACTGGAAATTAAAAAAAATATATTCATAATTCATTAAAAATTTCAAAATTACTCAAATAATAAATTTTGCAAATAATGTTTTTTTTTATACCATTTGGTATCTCCATACTCTTTTGAGTATGAGACAAATCCGAATTTGAGTCGGGTAAAACTAGAAGGATGGCGAAACTCTCGCTGCCGAATTTTAACAATGCTGCGTACTATGAATCCTTTATTCCTTTTTAACACGGTTCATTTGAATGTTATTATAATAATGATAAAAAAAATTTACGTATGTACTTGAAGTAGGGACACATTGATCTTCTAAAAGTCAGAATCCTTCGATTAACAATGTGGGTGAGATTGTTGCAAATCTCAGCATCAGTCAAACAACTCTTGATGTGAAGCCAATTTTTCTTATGACAGTAAGTTTCTGCAACAGCATAGAAAAATCTTGCAATCTGTACTCCTCAAAACGAATCCCAGAATCAGCCTTATTGGCGGCTTCATAGGTGACCAAGAATCCAAAAATAAAGAGGCCTGTAAGCCCTACAATGAGAAAGACGATGACAATTAAGTAGATAACAAGAAAAGAGTTGTTTTTCCAGCATGAGCCAGCCAAACCCAAGCATGAAACCACCATTACAATGAAACCCATTATTATTAGAGGGTCTTGGATAAGTTTTTGGCAATGGGAGCCTCCATGTGCCAATATGTATAGACCAGTGCCCATGGCTATAATGCCAAAGATAAAAAAGATAAAAAGATGGTTCTTGATTTTTTTTTCCCAAAAAATTTATTTTGAGATCTAAAAACAAAAATTATGATTCCCCCCCTCCTAAATCAGAACTTAATAACCTTTATAATAAAGCTCTCCCTTCTCATAACCTTCCACACCAGTTAACTTGTAGGACTTTGAATTTGATATGAAACTTTAAATGAACGGAATACTTTCTTATCTGTAATTACTTTCTTAAGTCCCTAGAAATTTGAAATCGAAAACTGTTAGTTAATTTTGTAGGTGGTTATCAAATGAAAAAGGAAGATGTTTCTCCCAGTTCAAGCATGGCAGTGCAAAGTGGCATTTCAAGATTTCCATGAGGAAATTGCTAGTTACTTTTTATGAGAATTAGAATTCAGAGTTAAAATAAATGTATCTTATCATATTCAAAGTTAAAATTATGAGAATTATAATTTTCCTGTAAAAAAAACTTTATTATTAACTAACTATTTTGAATTGAAAAAGGATAGGAATTTATACGTTATTCATATTCTTATCACTGTCAGTAAAAACTTTTCTATTATAAAGATCGAAAATATCATAATTTTATATAGCACTATATATCATTATATGAGTGTATCGCTATTATTATTATTATTATCCTCCTCAGGGAAATATCATGGAAATTAACACTTTTTTTATTAATTTAATTCTAATTACAGTTTGAATTTATAAGCCTACGGCTTTGAAAATCATGAATATTAAATAAAAAATTTACTAGTGATTATTTCTTTGTTTCTAGTAATAAAATGTTGATTGAGGAAAAAATACTAATTATCTTGCCAACCCATCGATCAACACGTATTTTGTGGTATTAAATCATAAAAAATATAAAATTATTATTTGCGCCAGTCTAATTAGCTAAAAAAAAAAAAAAAAAAAAAATCTTTTTATCATGTATGGATTGCCAACATGAAAGCAAAAACCTCTAATACAAAACAAAGCAAAGTATAAAATACGTAAAAGAATCTAACTATTTATTATTATAACCATAATAGATGAGATGTAAGAAAAATCAACCTTCATGAACTTGTAAAGTATCCGAAAATACCCTAATGATTTAAATTAAGATGCTCTAGGTGCAATGCACAAAAATTATGAGATGCTCTAGGTGCAATGCACGTTCATTCGCATAAGTGTAACATTTATATATATATATATATATTTTTTTTTGTGGATTTCTAAATAGGTAAGTGTAAAATTTTAAAAAACAATTAAATCCACTATGTGTATGAGAAAATAGTGCATTTTTTTCAAAACGATATAAAATTCATTTTTTTATATTTGAAATGAATAGTAAATTTGTGAGCGCAAGGTCACAGACAATTTCTCTACAGATTGTACAATCCTGAACCACAATAATTTCTCAAGTTTCAATCCTATCACAATTCTAAAACTCTTTTCTTAGTAAGGGGGAAAAAAACCCTTCCTATAAGCAGAAAACCTGCAGATATATAGGCGTTTCGCGCCTCTCTCTTTCGAGTTTCGTTTTAATCAATACCAATAATGAATAAGTAGCAATCCATTTGGAAAATAATTTTTTTTGTCAGTTTTTTTTTTGGTTTTTGAAAAGCAAAAATAAGGGTATTCATCTCTCTAAAAAAAGTCGAGCTAATGATCCAATTCAATGAAATTTTCGGTAATTTGTGTTTCGATTTGATTGGAGTTCAAAATCAGTCAGCTAAATAACTCATTAGAATAAAAAATTGATTAAAATCAAAAATTAAATTAATTAATTCGACTTAAAATTATGTTGTTTTTAAATAAATTTAAAAAATTTCAAAAATTTTAGTATTTTACTTAAAATTTAAATATTAACAAAAATTCTAAAAATTATATCATTATTTTATTACATTATATATTTTAATTTTTAAATATTATTTATATATTCTTTAAAAATTATTTATTAAATTAGATTTATTGAAATAATAGAATCCATTTAAGTGGATTTTAAAAACATTTATTTCCATCAACGAATGCAACAACGTACAGAATCTCGCACTTAAAAATATTTTACAAGATAAGGTCAAGAAGACGTGGCAACCCACCCACTTCGCCACTTGGCACGTAACAACAACATATGGCTTTTCAGTTTCCTCCTGGTATTCGGTAATCCAAATTCAAATCCAACTCCTCAATTCTATATATACCACTCTGCGCTTCACCAGTCACTCATACAAAACGTTACCACAATACCTCAATTTCGATTCCATCTAACGTTACCCCACGCCATGGTTCGTATAAGCAACGCCGTGGTAGGATTCCTGAACATAGTCTTTCTTCTCATCGGTCTCCTTGCCGTGGCCGGCCTAATAGTCACTCACGTGTACGCCCCAGCCGTAACCGCCACAACATGCCAACACTTCGTGCAGAACTCTCTACTCATAGTAGGGGCCGTTGTGGCTGTTGTTTCTTTGCTAGGGATGATTGGTTCTTGCTGCAAGAACAACGTCCTCCTAGGGCTTTATCTAATCTTTACGTTCTTGATCATCGTCGGGCTTATCGTTTTCGCGATATTCGTATTCGTTGTCACGAATGAGCATGCCGGGAAGGTCGTGTCAGGTATGGGGATTATGGATCACAGGCTTGGAGATTACTCGCACTGGTTGCAGAATCATTTTGCTAAGGGCAAGAATTGGGATGTGATGAAGAGTTGCATGGCTGATTCTCAAATTTGCAAGGTCTTTGATAATAATAAGGATCTGCACCGGCAATTGTCTTCTATTCAGGTAGTTAATTAATTGTTTCTGCAATTCTGAACGATATTTAACGATTATGGTTGGTTTTTTGTTGTTTAAATTTTTGTTGATTCTTTGTTTTTAGTCGGGTTGCTGTGAGCCGCCATCGGACTGTGGATTCAAGCGTACGAATGCAACATTCTGGAGGGTGCCCAAGTCAGGGCCGGCAGCTGTGGACGACAGTGACTGTAGCACATGGAATAATGATCCGAAGCAGAAGTGCTACAACTGCAATTCATGCAAAGCTGGGTTTCTAGCCAATACCAGGAAACAGTGGAGAAATCTGGCGATATACTCAATTGTCCTCATCCTCTTCGCAATCATCGTCTTCTCCATTGGTTGCTGTGCCAAGAGGAACAATTCAATTGATAAACTATACCGTTACAGAAGCTATGCCTGATTTACCGATTTAATTTTTTCTTTGTTTATTGTAGGATTGATTGATTATATGCAATTTATGTTGATCTGTTTTGATCCTCTCATTAACTAATGTAGGCAGTATTTTTTCTGGAATATTGTAAGGCATGAATTGTTTTTCAAATTTAAATTTTTGTAAGGAAATAGTTCCCTTCTTGTTCTTCACATGAATGACTCAATGATGACTTAAGTCAATATCTTTTCTTATGAAATATTCTAAATATTTCCATGTATGAATCTATGAGATGTCACCAAGAAATAGAAGAAAGAGATTCTAAGAACCTCCCAAAATAGAAGTATATATGTTTGATAGTTAACAATCATTTTTCTAATGCTATTAGAAAACGTACTAATTAAAGTCAAGTGACCACCGTCTTTCATGGTCTGCCACAACTCCTAAAAACTCAGAACCATCCATGACTAAAATCTATGAAAGATCATGGAAAATTTTGCAAAGAATTTAGAACAAAATATCTCTCGTTTATGATCTCAATCACGATCTTCAGAATCAACGAAGATATCAACTGGTGCGGCGTAGCATTCAACCTTTTCGCTACTTAACAGTGACGATTAATTCACTAAATAAATTAAACTTATATATACCGACCAAGGCCTGCATCAGCCACCATGTTTCGCTTAAGCAATTGCATTTTTTCAATGCTTAACATGATGCTAATGATGTTTGGCCTTATCACCATTGGCGCATCCCTTTACCTCCGCCAACACAGCGCCTCTGATTGCCAGAAAGTTCTTCAGAACCCATTCTTGATGATAGGAGTGTTCGTATTCGTGTTGGCGTTGATAGGGCTAATGGGGTCCTTGTGGAGGGTCACCATTTTCCTATGGTTGTATTCATTTGTGGCATTTCTGTTGGTGGTTGGACTAATGGGTTATCTGGTCTTTGCAGTTGCTGTTACCAACAAGGCTGTTGGCAAGGCCTTGTCAGGT
The DNA here is from genome assembly GCA_949677035.1 of Omphalea diandra. Classification (NCBI taxonomy): domain Eukaryota; kingdom Viridiplantae; phylum Streptophyta; class Magnoliopsida; order Malpighiales; family Euphorbiaceae; genus Omphalea; species Omphalea diandra. The sequence continues at coordinate 4,298 of CATIWR010056070.1, read as the reverse complement.
TTAGGATTCAATGAGTACAGGCTCGGGGATTACTCCAACTGGCTGCAAAACCATTTCGAGAGAGGGAAAAATTGGGATGACATTCGGAGTTGCATGATTGATGCACAAATTTGTAGGAGTCTGAATCAAGAAGCTTATAAGCAGCAATTCTCTCCAGTTCAGGTATGTCTTTAATTTAATTTCTTAAGAGCTAATATATGTTTACTGTAGTATAAATATTCTTATTGATAATTGTGCAATTTTTTTGGTTTTCAGTCAGGCTGCTGCAAGCCACCAAGATACTGTGGATTGGAATACAAGAATGCGACATTCTGGACAATGCCGGAATCGGGGCCAGCAGTTGAAGACAGCGACTGCAGGACATGGAGCAATAGCCAGGAGAAGTTATGCTATGGATGCAATTCATGCAAGAGGGGAGTTCTAGACAATGTTAGGAATGAGTGGAGAAGTTTGGCTATAATGAATTGCTGTCTCCTTGCTTTTGTTGTACTTGTTTACTCCGCTAGTTGCTGCACCAGGAGGAACCTTCAATGCCATTCTACCTATTACAGAAGCTACTACCCCTAATCAATATCATCTTCTTTTCTTTTTCCTTTTCTTTTTTTTTTTTTAAATTCTTGTGTTCTTAATTAATCTAATAGTAGAAACTATATTAGCTACATAGTTAAGAATCTAGTTCAGTAATTTATGTACGTATCTAATGGTAGTCTAAATAAGATTATGTATGTAACTTGTTTTTTTATTTGAATGATGGGAATTATTTCAAAATGTTTACAAAACAGAAATGTTAGTAATTTTTCTTCAAAATTGAGTTTTATTCTATATAGGAATGGTGAAAGTATATTGTTTTGAATTCGGTAAAACGTAGTGAGAATATAACATTAATTCTTGAAAAGTAAAATTTGCAAATTGCACAGTGTTACTAATGAAAGTTTAAAAATATGTATAAACAATATATAAAAAATATATATAAATATATATTGAAGTCCATAGGCGCCCAGAGAAAAAAGGATGGAGACTCTTCAATTCTTCTGGATATATTTTCGTAGGAAACAAGATTATTTAATTGTTATTCTTATTTAATTAATAAATTTTTTATATAATAAAGAAGGAATTAATAAAGTTGAAACTCATTTTAACAATGAACATTACAACTCAAATCTTGATGTGTATTCTCACGCCAGCAACTATTGAAATTCGAAGGGATATAATTGCGTCAAAATCTACCCAATTTGTACTTTATAGAGTTATTTTTTGAGGGTCGGTGCTTCCTATCTCTCTCAAAGTTAAATTTGCCAGCTTATATATGCTTGGCCACAGGCCATACATTTCTTAGTTTGGAGGTTATCAATGGAAGGAGTTGAAACAATTGGAAGAGTTATAGGCAACAAAATTGCATAACAAACTATATACTTGTATGTCTACATGGAAGAAAAAATAAACCAGCCACCATACCACTACAACAATTCTATCCTTTGTTGGTATATATGAAATGGCACCTACCAATTAAGCTCTATAAACACCTAAGCAAGCAAATCTCTCATACCTAACACACAATGTTGCGGCTGAGCAGTTGCCTGTTCTTATTGTTCAACTTCTTGGCTTTGATATGTGGGTTTTTCGCCATTGGCTCATATCTGTACTTCCAAATCCATGGGGTCACTGATTGCAAGAATGTTGTCCAGAAGCCATTAATGACATTGGGTATCATTTTAATTGCTGTTTCATTGCTAGGATTGGTGGGTATATTTTGCAAGTTCACATGTCTGCTATGGTTTTACTCTTTCGTGGCCTTGTTAATTCTTGTTGGGCTAGCTGCTTTTGCTGTTGTTGCATACATGGTTGACAATCCAAGTGCTAGCAAAAATCTTTCAGGAATAGGGTTCAAGAAACACAATCTTGGGGAGTATTCTTCACAATGGTTGCACAATATGGTTGCAAATGGGAAGCATTGGAAGGGTATAAGAAGGTGTTTGATTGATCATCAAGTCTGCAGGCGTCTTGACAGAACTGTCATTCAAAAGGCTGAGGATTTTTATTTCAAGAAAGTGTCTCCCATTGAGGTATATTTATTTGTCTTATAATTTGTTTGTTAGTGTAGTAATAGCACATCAAATAAATATATAAAATTATAAGTGGACAAGAAATATAGATTATAATTTTAAGATTTCAAATTCATTCAATTTAGGAATGAATGTAATATAGCTTTAAAATAAAAAATAAAAATAAAGGAATGTAAAAGTGAAAAAATAGAAAACCCCCAAAAGAAATATTGACAATAGCTATAATAACCATCATAATCTTTATGTATTTATTTTGTTGTTCAGTATGGTTGCTGCAAGCCACCAATAGATTGTGGATTTAAATTCAAGAATGCGACATTCTGGGTAGTCCCAAAATCAGGTCCACCAGCAAAAGATAGTGACTGCAATACATGGAGCAATAAGCAGGACAAGCTATGCTTCAATTGCAATTCATGCAAGGCTGGAGTTGTAGAAAAGGGTAGGGTGACATGGACAATATTTGCTATCCTTGACTTCATTGACATTGCTCTCCTCCTTATCATCTATACTCTTAGTTGTTGCTCTAGAAATCACATTCTAACAGATAGAAAATTTAACAGAAACAGAGGATACCCTTGATTCACATCCTCTGATGTTTTTTTTTTTTTTTGGTTAAAGCTAGGGTTGGATTACTAGAACCTAAGAAACTAAAGATTATCCTCTACTAAATCCAAAATTATATTCAGTGGATAGTATAGTATTCTATGTACAAATTTTATGTTTGTACCCAAAGCTTATTTTATACATGCATATCTTACACACTAAACCTAAAATCTAATGGGCTCTTTTTTATTTTTTTTAGAACAACAATTGGATTCACTTTAAATTAGAAGTGGTTATTCATATATGGTGTTAAATTAAATATATCATGCTAATTTATATGCAATTATATTGTAAAAATTATTAACTCTAATCTAATCATATTATTTAATAGAATCAAAATTTTTAACTGTGATTTTAGGTATATTTTAGAGTAATGTATATATTATAATATTAAAATGCCGATGTAATAAATTTTAAATTGTGTATATATTTTATTAATTATTTATGATAATTTTTATCCATAACTTGAACAATTTTATCATGATATATTAATACTTAAATACTTCAAGATTATACTAATTATGGTATTATAATATAATGACTAGTTTATCTTAAGTTTAACATGTTTTTTAAACTAGTGACATAATATGACTCTTAATCATTTTATCTTAACCCTTTTAATGCATAATCAAATTAACATAATTTTTAAAATTCATAGAATTAACTAATAAATACCGTGAATAATATTTTAAATATATACCCTATTAGTTTAGAAGTCAATATACCACATATAAAACTTGTTTTTAAAATATAGTAATTTTTTATATAACATAATAAATTCAATTTTTTCCACTACAAAATCATTTAGTACATAATAAGTCAAATAAATTAAAACTAATATAGTTTTTTTTATTAAATTTACATTTCTCTTATATATATTAAATTAATTATTAAAATAAAATATCTAAATTATTTTTCAGTAATACATTGATTTATAACATAAATTGAATGAATCTTAATGAATTAAATAGGTTATATATTATAAATTAATACATATATATATATATATATATATATATATATATATATATAATTAATAAGATTTATTATCATATGATTACATATTAAATAAATCAGGCTTCGGCTTGATGACAAGTGGCCAACACCAATTTATGGGCTTGGGCTTTTGTACACGAGAAAGAAATACGGAAAAAAAAAAAGAAGAAATTTGAAGGGATCAAAATATAGTTGTGGGGCCGTGGTGATAAAAAGGGCAAGTAATAGCTTTTTTTTTTCTGCTAATTAGGGTATGTTTAGGATCGCTGATAAATGTAGCCGATAGCTATTCATTGATAACAATTTAATATTAAATTTTTAATAAATTTTATTTAATTATTATTGTTAATTTATAAAATGACTAATAAAAGTATAGTTTAAATATTTTATATATTAAAATAAATAAATATAATAAATAATATATTTTCACATATCTTTATAATATATTATTTCAAATTTTAGGATATTACAATTATTATTTTGTATTTATGAAATTTTAATAATTATTTTTATTAAGGTTAATTGTTATATATATATATATATATATATATATATATATATATATATATATATATATATATATATATATATATATATAAAAAAAAAAAAAAAATATAAAATAATCTGTATAAAAAA